>SMDT01000605.1:0-155254 GCA_005392925.1 Aquilaria sinensis | reverse complement strand
TGTTGGGTTTCGGGAGCCAAACAAGCGCAGTGGAATTTAACCAAAACCCTCCAGGATCCAAGTGAAACGGGGTAAACCGGGTGTTCAAAAATTTTCATACCTAATTTTCGGTTGAGATCTCTCACTCAACTGTAGAGTCGAATCACAAAACCTGAACAGTTGACGTGTTCAAGCTCTCTATGGTATCCACACGAGCCTCTCGGGATCACCATGCTTCCACCATATCCCGGCAGATGCGTTTCTCTTGCGCTCGCAGTGCTAGCTTGCGTCCTCCAAGGAATTGCAAGAGAAGAGTGCGGCTGTCCTTTTGGGAGGCTAGGGCAAGGAGACCTGCGAATTTCTCACTAAAAGTTGTATTTATAGTGAGACTCAACTTCCAGGCCTAATGGGTTTCAAAGCCCTAATCCAATTAGGCTTTAATTTCGGGCTTAATAATGGCTCAACTTTTGGGCCCATTATTAATACAAAATTATTGTGAAACCATAACCCAAATAATTAGCCCATGCACTCTAATGATCCAAATAGCTCTATGTGTGCGACCCAATAGGCTCTTACCACGTTGGCAATGATCATAAATCACATTTATGATCATAAGCAATGAGCGGTGTCTAGCAACACATCATTGCTACCCAAGTGACAAGATTTTCGATGATTCGACTAAACCTTTATGATCATCACTGATATATGCCATTGTCCCTTTGTCCAAGATATCAAGACTAAGCACGAGACATGGAATGTGTCACTCTCGTATAGCCCAATCTTTGGTTTCTTGATTACCGAGTAGACCAACTTAAACTGATGACATTGATATCGTATATCAACTCATCCGAGCATGGCCATGCATTTTTCTAAGTCTTACTCTATCAAGGGGCCCGAAGATATCACTCCCGTTACATAGGAGGGACAAATCCCATCTTGATCATACAAATCCCTCCGCATGATATGTGACATACCCAATGACCTCCTTCAAGTTCACTCAGTTACGAGCAACAAAGGAAAGTATCAAAGTATGTGACTCACATGTAGGGAACCTTGATGATCTTAGGTCGAAGGACTACATATACCATGATCACTATGAGAATCACTTATGACACTCATATAACGATCCATGTAGTGTTCTCATGGTGGGTCGGTCCAGTACACAAGTTCTCCAACTTGTACCCATATGTAGACTACATATCTCATATTAGTCTCCACATATGCTAGTCGTTATGTATTATTGCAACCCGCTCCACAATAATACTAGACCTAGGGACGTTTAAGAATATCATTATTCTAGGGTTACAATTATGTTTGTTAAGTTACGCAGAAACAAAACAACAAACATAATTGCTGGATTAATGCCTTAATAAAATATCATGACTCAATGTGCAAAAATACAATCATCTCATGATTGGCTTTTGGGCACAACACTAACAATCTCCCACTTGCACTAAAAGCCAATCATCCATGTATCTAATACCGATGGACCTAGAATGGCTATCATGCTTCTGCTGCGTAAGGGGCTTTGTCAGTGGATCAGCAATGTTGCTGTCTGTCGAAGTCCTGCATATCCTTACATCACCCCTCTCGATGATCTCCCTGATGAGATGATAGCGTCGGAGTATGTGTTTGGATCGCTGGTGAGATCGAGGTTCCTTAGCCTGTGCGATTGCTCCATTGTTGTCACAATAGAGCTCTATCGGGTCGGCAATGCTTGGAACCACTCCAAGTTCAGTGATGAACTTCTTGATCCAAACTGCCTCCTTCGCAGCATCAGAGGTGGCAATGTACTCAGATTCTGTTGTAGAGTCAGCTACTGTCTCTTGCTTTGAACTCTTCCAGCTCACAGCACCACCACCAATACAAAACACATAACCAGATTGCGATCTAAAATCATCCTTATCAGATTGGAAGCTTGCATCGGTGTAACCCCTTACAACGAGCTCATCTTCACCTCCAAAGACCAAGAATGCATCCTTAGTCCTTCGTAAGTACTTAAGGATGTTCTTAACAGCTGTCCAGTGACTCTCACCGGGGTTCGATTGGTACCTACTCGTCATGCTCAAGGCATATGAGACATCGGGATGAGTACATATCATGGCATACATGATAGATCCAATTGCTGAGGCATATGGAATCTTACTCATGCGCTCTCTCTCCTCGGGTGTACTCGGACACTGAGATCTAGAAAGAGTTATACCATGTGACATGGGCAAGAATCCTTTCTTGGAATCTTGCATGCTAAACCTCTTTAGCACCTTGTCAATGTATGTACTTTGACTTAGGCCAAGAAGCTTTCTAGATCTATCTCTATAGATCCTGATGCCTAACACATAGGCTGCTTCACCCAAGTCCTTCATAGAGAAACATTTCCCTAGCCAAGTCTTCACAGACTGTAGCTCAGGAATGTCATTCCCGATGAGTAGTATGTCATCTACATACAACACCAAGAAGACAATAGCGCTCCCACTAACCTTCTTGTAGACACAAGGTTCATCTTCATTTTTGATAAAACCAAACTCTTTGATTGCTTCATCAAAATGAAGATTCCAACTTCGAGAAGCTTGCTTCAGTCCATAAATGGACCTTTGCAACTTGCACACTTTATTGGCATTCTCAGGAGTGACAAAACCCTCAGGTTGTGTCATGTACACATCCTCAAGTAGCTTTCCATTTAGGAATGCAGTTTTGACATCCATTTGCCATATCTCATAATCATAGTGTGCAGCAATAGCAAACAAAATTCGGATGGATTTAAGCATAGCAACTGGTGAAAAAGTTTCATCATAGTCAATACCATGAATTTGCTTGAAACCTTTTGCAACCAATCGTCCCTTAAAGGTAATCACATTACCATCCATGTCAGTTTTCTTCTTGAAAACCCATTTGCACCCTATGGGTTTTACCCCTTCAGGTGGGTCAACCAAAGTCCATACTTGGTTTTCATACATGGATTCCATCTCGGATTTCATGGCCACTAGCCACTTCTCAGAGTCAGGCCCCGACATAGCTTGTTGGTAGGTTGTGGGCTCATCCTTGATCCATGAGCATCACATCACCAGTGTGAGTCATGAGAAATCCATATCTCTCAGGCTCACGCCGAATCCTACCAGACCTACGTGGGCTCTGTGCTACAGGAACAGACTCTTGAACCACAACATCTTGTGGTGTCTGTTCAGGTTCCATTTCAGGTTCGATGTCTCCTTGTTGTTCTTGAATTTCTTCAAGTTCTACTTTCCTCCCACTAGTTCCTTTAGAGATAAACTCTTTCTCTAAAAAGACACCAGTTCGAGCAACAAACACTTTTTGCTCAGAAGGATTGTAGAAATAGTAACCCTTTGTTTCTTTGGGATACCCAACAAAAAGGCATTTTTGAGATTTGGGCCCTAGTTTGTCAGAGGATTGACGTTTCACATAAGCGTCACAGCCCCAAATCTTCATAAAAGACAAATTGGGACGCCTCCCACTCCATATCTCATATGGTGTCTTTTGAACCGATTTAGATGGAACTCGGTTTAGTGTAAAAGCGGCTGTCTCTAGAGCATGTCCCCAAAAGGAGTTTGGAAGGTCAGCTTGACTCATCATAGAGCGAACCATGTCTAACAGAGTTCGATTTCTCCTTTCAGATACACCATTCCATTGAGGTGTACTTGGTGGAGTGAGTTGTGATACTATACCACACTCCTTCAGATAGTCAAGGAATTCTCGATCCAAGTACTCTCCACCTCGATCTGATCGAAGCACTTTGATACTCTTCCCGAGTTGATTCTCTACTTCATTCTTGAATTCTTTGAACTTTTCAAAGGATTCTGACTTGTGTCTCATGAGATACACATAGCCATATCTGCTGAAGTCATCAGTGAAAGTAATGAAGTATTGGAAACCTCCTCTAGCTTGTGTAGACATAGGGCCACATACATCACTATGTATGAGTCCTAGTAAGTCATTAGCCCTTTCACTTTGCCCTATGAATGGGGCTTTGGTCATCTTGCCCAACAAACATGACTCACATGTCTCATATGATTCAAAATCAAATGAGTCCAAGAGTCCATCCTTATGGAGCTTGGATATGCGGGTCTCATTTATATGGCCCAAGCGACAGTGCCAGAGATAGGTCGGGTTGAATCATTTAATCTGACCTTCTTGGTATTCACATTGTAGATTGGATCTTCGAGGTCTAGAACATACAACCCATTGCTAAGTTGAGCACTACCATAAAAGATTTCATTCAAATAAATAGAACAACATTTGTCCTTTATTATAAATGAAAAACCTTTCTTGTCCAAACAAGAAACAGAAATCAAATTTCTACTAATAGTAGGCACAAAGTAGCAGTTGTCTAATTCTAAAACTAATCCACTAGGTAAAGTGAGAACATAAGTCCCTACGGCTAAGGCAGCAACCCTTGCTCCATTTCCAACACGTAGGTCCACTTCACCTCGGGCCAATCTTCTACTTCTACTTAGATCCTGCACATTTGCACAAATGTGAGATCCACATCCAGTATCCAATACCCAAGATGAGGAAGTAGAAAAGTTAGCCTCTATAACAAAAATACCTGAAGTGGAAGTCTTACTTCCCTTTTCCTTAGCAAGTTCTTCAAGATAGAGCTTGCAGTTGCGCTTCCAGTGTCCAGGTTGCTTACAATGGAAGCACTCCCCTTCCTTTGCCACACCACCCTTTGGTTTCAGTGCAGCTGAAGAAGAATTAGCATTGGACTTTCCATTAGCTTTATCCTTCTTCTTGTTGGCTTTTCCCTTTCCCTTGCCCTTTTGAACCATCAAAATGGGCTTAGCCTTCTTAAGGTTTTGCTCAGCAGTTCTCAACATGTTGAGCAATTCAGGGAGGGACTTGTCAAGGTCGTTCATGTTATAGTTCATGACGAACTGACTGTAGCTTTCAGGCAACGATTGCAAGACTACATCAATAGCCAACTCTTTCTGAAGAGCAAATCCCAAATTCTCAAGATTCTCAATGTACCCAATCATCTTGAGCACATGAGGACCCACGGGACTTCCCTCAGACATCTTGCACTGAAACAATGCCTTAGAGGTCTCAAACCTCTCATGCCTAGCTTGCTCTTGGAAAAGCATTTTGAGATGTTCGATCATATCGAACGCCCCCATGTTCTCATGTTGCTTCTGAAGCTCAGATTCCATGGTAATAAGCATGAGGCATGCAACATCCAAAGCATCATCAGAATGCCTCTTGTGAGCATCCCTTTCAGCTCTTGGAGCAGTGGCAGCAGGCTCATTCAGAATGGGCTGCTCTAGGACATAAGCCTTTCTCTCTTGTTTGAGGACTATCCTCAAGTTTTGGTACCATTTGAGAAAGTTGGTCCCATTCAGTTTTTCCTTCTCAAGGATTAATCGCAACAAAAGTGTCGATGTGTTTTGTGCCATGGTTATCTACAACAGTAAATATGCAGTGTAAGAGTCCATGTATTTTAATTCATTTAATAAGGACTTTTATTAAATGATACTCCCACTATTTTACTCAAAATAATAACCCTCGATATTATTTGGAACACCTCGGCGCTAAGGTATTCTAGTGGGCCAAGATCCATATTTGACCACAACCTGAGTCAGCTTTGGCTTTTCTCTCAAGTTACAGCTATTTAGGTAGGCAACTCCTTGCCAATTGCATCTTATGCAACTCTTGGATAGTTGGGTGAACAACACTTGTCCAAGCTCATCTCATGAACTTAAGCCCAACTCTATGCCTCTAAGTCCCTAATCCTATTAGGTGACTTAGTTAAGTCAACCCAAAGTTAGCAATTTGGATATCACTATTATCCCATCGCGCCTTACCAAGATGAACATAGGTGCTTTGCTTTGGCAAACCCACCTAATGTTGATCAAAGTCTTGACGAGTGCCAACATTTGGAAGGCATCACATTTAATGACTTAATATTTGTTTGAGGGATTTTTTCTTTTGATCTCACCAATTTGTTATCTCCGGTTGTCTTATACATGCATCACATACAAATATAAAACATGCATCTCATGCTTACAAGAAAGTAAACGTGACATGGTTATAGCCCAAACTATGCGATATTCTCAAGCCAATGAGAATATCATAAAAGCCTAAGAAAAGAAAAGGTCTTCACAAGCTCCTTCTCTTCCTTTCTTGGTTGCCCTTTTGTTGTCACCTCCTTGGACATACCACCTTGGATGATCCCATAATGTACCATTACATCAATAATAGAAACCTCGAGTTACATTCGAGGGGAGTAAGGTGAGAAGAGAATGTACAATGAGAGTAACAAGAGAAGGCACGACTCGCAGCCGTATTTACAAGTACAACCAATCAAGGGCTATAACCATGCACCATGCTTCAAACACCAATCAGCATATCATGTCAAATCTCATTAAAGACTTTAGAATTTAGTTTAGAAGTTTAATTTAAGTTTACTTAGCAAGAATAAAGGAGTTTACCGAAGTTCACTAAGTTCCGACAAGAATAAAGCTCTAAACTAAGTTCAAGGGCAAAATGGTAATTTTGCACCCTGAGTAGCCGGGACGAGTTCCGAGTATTTTAAAATGAATTTTTATAACTTAACTCTTAACCTTAGCTCAAACTTGACAAACGGACAAGAATTTAATCAAGAACTATTAAGTTACAAAGATGGGGGACCTAATTGCACTTAACTTGAAACCTTGGTGATCTTGGTTGCTAAGTGAGGGTTTAAGAAGGGGAAGAGAAGGGAAGGCTGCCATAAACACGTTCCTAACCTTCCCTTACTCATTTGTCTCTCAAATTGAGCTTGGAATCAAGTGATCTTGGTGTCAAGAGGTGCAATTGAGGGTATATAAGCTTGGAGGGAGCATTTTCAAGCTTGAAATCATGTTTTTGAAGCTTGGAAAGACATTTTTCTCCATCTCCTATTTTTGAACGAGATAAGAGTTGTGTTCTTGATTGAATTCATGGTATTTGGTTGATTTGAAGCTTGGGTTTTGGTTAGGAGGCATGAATTTGATGTTTGGAGCTTTGTTTTTGGATTGGAACTTGTGTAGAACTTTGGGAGCATGGTTGAACGAAAAGGGGTTTTGATTCTTGCTTGTTACTTGGAGTTGAAGTAAGGGAGAAGTGTTTTTATGTTCATGGAATGCTATTGGCTTGGAATTGCTTGAGAAATTTGAGTAGTTTTTGGCTAAGGCATTGAGAAACGTTTTGGTGAATTATTGTGGACTAGCAGGATTGAGAGGATTTGTTTGATGTCACGATACATCATAGCTTAGCTTTTGACAGTTGGTTATGTTCTATGCAACATGTACTATGTGTGTATGAAATTTGGAGGCATTCCATGCATGTTTGATATGTGTGGGAAGTGTCCAAAGTTCATAGCAGTAAAATTGGGGTTTTCTGAGCATTTTGCAGGTTTGGCGACGCGTCGCCAATCCCCACCAGTTCCCACGACGCGTTGCCAATCCAGAAAAATGTTACAGAACGTCGACAACTGTGGCAACGCGTCGCCAAGACAGCATTTGACACCCGGTTTTGTTTTCAGCATAACTTTTCGCTCGGGTGTCCGATTGAGGTGATTCAAGATTCCTCTCGAAACTAAGTGGGAGTACTATCACCTAAATGTTTTAAAAACACTTAAATTGTCCTAGTTTTAGATTTATGTTAACTCAAAGTGAAGGCAAGTTGTTAAGGAAACTATGTTGCAAATGAACATAATTAGTTATCATTAGCTCAGGTGAGAGGTTTAGAACCCTTGTCGGCCTAGCCGTGCCATAGCCACGAGGCCACAAGGCAAAACCTTGTTCATCTAGTCTACATCAACGAGGCCCTGCGGCCTAGTCTACAAAGTCCCACCATAATTCCCCTGCATAACAACTAGGTGAGAGGTTTTATGATTGTTTGTGGCTTGCTAAGGTTCGCCCTTGGGCCGAGTGCCAGGTTGCTAAGTGGTTGCGCTTGGCCTGGTAAGGAGGACTACTTGAGGAGAGGTCTACGGAGCTGGTTATATGCATATATACTAGTACCCTCATGCTGTGTGAGCTCGCAGCCAGAGTCCTAGGTTTTTCTTGCAGGCACATGGAAGACCCCTTACTGAGAATTTTTGAATTCTCACTCCCTGTTTGTTATGCAGAGCCTGAGGTTGCTGGACTAGGTAATCGTTGAGGATTATCGCGGTAGTGAGCTTTTGGTGTGTAAAGGTACGGTAGTTGAGAAACCTTGAGTTTCGAGTTTACCTAAGTGCTCAGTTGGGTTGTTGGTCAGGTTGCAGTGCTAACAAGTTTCTTCCTTTGGCTGCAGAGCCTAGTAGCACTTGGCAGAGGACTTGTGAGACTCACCACTAGGACGGGTGTCCGAAGTGGGAGCTAGGGTAAAGAGATCTCAGTAAAGTCTTGTATTTTGATACAGTACTTTAGTTTGCCTCCATAGTCTATGTTATAAAGAGTCCTTGACTCCAGGATTGTTCTTGGGTGAGAGCATTAGTTGCTTCATTGTATGAATGCTTTCACGAGTTGTTTATGTGTAGTTAAACTCACACAAATGTTGATTTTGATATGCTTTGGCAGTTTGTGTATATTTGTGCAGAAATTACTCGGCCGAGTTCTTGTTTAATGTTTTATGGTTTTAATAAACCAAGTCAAAGCATAAGAACATGCATGTTGCATTTCTAGGTTAATCAAGTAGTAGCATCGGATTTAATCCGCACACATACTCAGCTAGCCAATTACAATCCACCGTGAGGCAAACGCTCACAGGGTATCCCGGGCAGGGGCACGGGGGATCGTGTCAGTGTTTTTGGTATCAGAGCTGAGGGTTTATTTCATAGATATTGGAGGCTTAGACTGAGATCGAGTTGGAAAGTCCAAGTGCTAGGAAGTTAGTACTGACCAACATCTGGGGATTTTTGTCTGGCTGTGGTTGGAGGTTACCATGGTTGACACTAGGTCGGGAGCATCAAGGGGAACTAGAGAACCTGGTGAGGGTTCTAAGAACCTGGTGAGGGTTCTAGTGACCCGGTTGTGGTGAGGCTGGATGAGATATCCAGGGTGCTACAGGGGTTGACTGAGACTATGGCTCAGGTGGCACAGGGTATGAATACCCTTGTGACTGAGATGTTCAGAGATTATGAGGACAGGGGTGCTGTCCAGGAAGAGGATGAACCACAACAGGAGCAGGAAAGGCATGCTGAGCCACAGCAAGTGCCTAGAGCTCAAGAACGCCGAAATCAAGTTCATGAGGAGGAAAGGGAACCAGAGATGATGGAGGCTCCAAGGAGGGGAGACACTCCACATCAAATGAGATTATTGGAGAAGTTCAAGACTGTTGATCCACCTAGCTTTGATGGGACCGGAGATCCTGACAGAGCAGAGGATTGGTTGTCCATTATTAACAGACTCTTCACTTGTGGTGGTTATGAGTCAGAGCAGAGGATGGTTTTGGTACCATTCTTTCTGAGAGGGAGAGCCAGTCTTTGGTGCGATGACGTGATGGAGTTGCTGAGGGAAAGTAATGGCACTCGTCCAGAGCACAAGAAAAAGGTGCTCAAGTGGTCAGACTTCGAGAAGAAGTTCAGACAGGAGTATATCAGTGAAGCTGCACAGGATCAGAGGAGGATCCAGTTTAAGAATCTGACTCAGGGGGAGATGTCAGTACGGGAGTATGAGCAGCGCTACAATTCACTTATCTGGTATGCTCCATATATGTTGGGGAATGATGAGCTGAAAGCTAAGAAGTTTTCTCAGGGTTTGAAACCTGTATTCAGGAGGTATATGGCGACAGTTGATATCAGGAGGTATCGCCAAGTGGTTCAGAAGGCATTGGCCTTGGAAAGGGAATTCGAGGATTCCAGAGCACCCATGAAAAAGGTGGAAGCTGGACCATCCAACTTGGGAAAAAGTGCTGCGAAGTGACCGATTGTGGGGATCCAGGATCCATTTAAGAGGAGGAGGACAGGTTTATGTCCAAGGTACAGACGGTTTCATGGTGGCAGACCATGTACACTGGGTACAGATACCTATAATATATGTGGCCAGAGAGGGCATTGGGCGAGGGACTGCCCAAGAGTTCGACCGATGACAGGACCGCCTCGGACTTTACCTCCAGTACCGCTTGCTATTGGGAATCGGCCTAGTGTGGCCGCAGCAGCAGTTGAGCCGAGAGTTTTCGCCCTGACAAATCAAGTGGCCAGAGAACCGCCCGCCGTTCGAGGTAATTTTACTTTTTAGAATGGTAGTGTTAGAGTACTTTTCGATACGGGAGCTACTCTTTCAGTGATATCTTCTACCTTGGTAGATAAGCTTAGTTTGCAGCGTGAAATTTCGGGTGAGTTGAGACTCATCAGGACTGCAAGGAGAGGTTTTATTGTGACCAACAAAGTGGTTATTAAGTATCCCTTGCAGTTAGGTGATCATGATTTTAGTTGTGAGTTATGGGTGATTGAGTTAAGATCATATGATCTGGTGTTGGGAATGGACTGGTTGAGTAAGCACAAGGCACAAATTAATTGTGCGAATCACTCAGTTGACATTACTGATGCTCAGGGAGCTAGAGTGACTTGCACAGGAGGGTTGGCATCTAGTGCTAAGAGTTTACACCTTAGACTTATAGATACCATCCCTTTAGTTGGTGAAGAAAAGTATTATTCGTTGAATGGAGTAGCTATAGAGGAGGAATTGGGGAGAATTCCTGTAGCTAACCAGTTTCCTGAGGTGTTTCCAGTGGAGTTACCTGGGTTACCACCTAGGAGGGATATTGAGTTTGCTGTCCATCTGCAACCAGGGGTTGAGCCTATTTCAGTACCACCTTATTGGATGTCAGCTCCTGAGATGGATGAATTGAAGAAGCAGTTGGAGGAACTGCTAAGGAAGGGCTTTATAAGGCCAAGTGTATCACCGTGGGGAGCTCCAGTGTTATTTGTGAAGAAGAAAGATGGGACTTTCAGGTTGTGCATCGATTACAGGAAGTTGAATGCAGTGACAGTTAAGAATAAGTATACTTCCTAGAATTGATGATTTGTTTGACAGACTCAGAGGAGCGAATGTGTTTTCCAGGATTGATCTTCAGTCTGGGTATTTTCAGATCAGAGTTAAGGAGGAAGACATTCCGAAGACTGCCTTCAGGACAAGGTACGGACATTATGAGTATACGGTTATGCCTTTCGGTGTGACTAATGCTCCAGCAGTGTTTGTGGAAGCTACGAATCGAATCTTTAAGCCATTTCTGGATCAATTTGTTGAGGTCTTCATTGATGATATTCTGGTTTATTCACAGTCTACAGCAGAGCATGAGGAGCACCTTAGAACAGTTTTGCAAGTGCTGAAGAATAATCAGTACTACGCAAAATTGTCTAAGTGTGAGTTTTGGTCTGAGAGGATTCAGTTTTTGCAGCATATCATCAGTACTCAGGGTTTGTCAGTTGATCCTGAAAAAGTTCAAGCAGTAGTTGAGTGGAAAAGACTGACTACAGTTACAGAGGTCAGAAGTTTCTTGGGGTTAGCATGTTACTACAGACGCTTCATAGAGAAATTCTCTGTGACAGCTACACCGTTGACAGCATTGACCAGGAAAACTCAGAAGTTTGAGTGGACATCGAAGTGTGAAGAAGCTTACATGAAGTTGAAGGAAAAGTTGACTAGTGCACCTATACTTGTCTTGCCAGATCCAGACAGAGCCTTTACAGTTTATACTGATGCATCAGGTTCAGGTTTGGGATGTGTGCTGATGCAGGACAGTCAGGTGATTGCTTATGGTTCGAGACAGTTGAGGCCTAATGAGTTGAATTATCCTGTTCATGATCTTGAACTTGTAGCAGTGATTTTTGCACTAAAGTTGTGGAGGCATTATTTGATGGGAAGATCATTCAGAATCTTCACTGATCACAAGAGTTTGAAATATTTATTTACCCAGAAGGATCTGAACATGAGACAGTGGCGATGGATTAAATATATCAAAGATTATGATTGTTCGATCGAATAGTGCGCTGGTAAAGGAAATGTGGTAGCAGATGCTTTAAGTCAGAAGTACATAGGAGTGATTTTATCCAAGGATCAGGCTACGGACTCCTCTGAAGGAGTATTGAGGGACTGTTTCTTAGCTTTGCATGAATTATGGCAAAGTCGAGAAAAATCCCTAGTTTACGTTTTGGAAGTTCAGTCAGCTTGGTTAGTCAGAGTCAGAGAAGCTCAGTTGAAAGATCCATTATTGAAGAAGATTTCAGGTGAAGCTAAGTCTGGTACTTTGAAGAAGGAATTTAGATACAGAGATCGAATACTGCATTATGGTGATCGACTCTACGTACCGAATGTTGAGGGACTTAGGCAGCAAGTCCTACAGGAGGCACATAGCAGCGCATTGAGTATCCACCCTGGTGTTAGTAAGATGTATCAAGATCTGAAGACACATTTTTGGTGGCCAGGATTGAAAAGAGATGTACGAGGACATGTGGCAAAGTGTTTGACATGTCAGGTGGTGAAAGTTGAACATCAGAAACCAACAGGCACACTACAGAGTCTATCTCTGCCAGTGAGGAAGTGGGGATCCGTTACTATGGATTTCCTAGTGGGGCTACCGACCACCCGGAGTCAGCATGATGCTATTTGGGTGGTGGTCGATAGATTGACGAAGTCGGCACACTTTATACCGATCAGAGCCACCTACACATTGGAGAAGTTGGCTCAGTTGTATCTCAGGGAGATTGTGAGACTCCATGGGATACCGGATCAGATCATATCAGACAGAGATCCACGATTTACATCACGGTTCTGGAATGCTTTTCAAGAAGCATTGGGCAGTAAAGTTAGCCTCAGTACTGCTTTTCATCCACAGACTGACGGGCAATCAGAGAGGGTGATTCAGACTTTGGAGGACATGTTACGCATGTGTGTCATTGACTTCAGAGGTGATTGGGATCAGCACTTACCACTGATCGAGTTTGCCTATAATAACAGTCATCAATCTGTTATTGGAATGGCGCCCTATGAAGCTTTGTATGGGAGACGGTGTATGACACCTCATTGTTGGGCAGATCCAGTAGACAGAGTAGTTGTTGGACCTGAAATCATAGCTGACACAACAACTAAGATTAAGTTGATTCAGCAAAGGATCAAGACCGCCAATGACAGGCAGACTAAGTATGCGAACTTGAGAAGAAGAGATTTAAGTTTTAAAGTTGGTGATAAGGTGCTTTTGAAAGTGTCACCCATAAAAGGAGTTAGCCGTTTTGGGCAAAGGGGCAAGTTAGCTCCTAGGTTTATTGGACCTTATGAAGTGTTGGAAAAAGTCAGAAAAGTTGCTTATCGGTTGGCATTACCACCTAACTTATCTCAGGTGCATAACGTATTTCACGTTAGTCTACTCAGGAAGTGCACAGTGGAACTGGGACAGGTAGTAAATCCTTCAGTAATACCTATTCAAGAGGACTTGACCTACGAGGAGAAACCAGATATTGGATAGGCAAGTCAAGAAACTGCGGACCAAGTGGATTCCGATGGTTAAGATCCTTTGGTCTAACCATAGTGAGGAGGAAGATACCTGGGAGACGGAGCAGGATATGTTGAAAAGGTATCCTAGTGTTTTTCTGGAGTTGTAATAGAATTTGGGGGACCAAATTCAAGAAGGAGGGGAGAATGTTATGGCCCTTCTAGTAGGACGTGCAGTTGAGGAAGGTAAAGAGTTTTGAATTAAGTTTAGAAGTTTAATTTAAGTTTACTTAGCAAGAATAAAGGAGTTTACCGAAGTTCACTAAGTTCTGACAAGAATAAAGCACTGAACAAAGTTCATGGGCAAAATGGTAATTTTGCACCCTGAGTAGCCAGGACGAGTCCCAAGTGTTTTAAAATTAATTTTTAGAACTTAACTCTTAACTATAACTCAAACTTGACAAATAGACAAGAATTGAATCAAGAACTGTTAACTTACAAAGATGGGGGACCTAATTGAACTTAACTTGAAACCTTGGTGCTCTTGGTGTTAAGTGAGGGTTTAAGAAGGGAAAGAGGAGGAGAACCTACCATTAACACGTTCTTAAGCTTCCCTCACTCATTTCTCTTTCAAATTGAACTTGGAATCAAGTGATCTTGGTGTCAAGAGGTGCAATTAAAGGTGAATAAGCTAGGAGGAAGCATTTCCAACCTTGAAATCATGTTTTTGAAGCTTGGAAGGACATTTTTCTCCATCCCCTGTTTTTGAACGAGGTAAGAGTTGTGTTCTTGATTGAATTCATGGTATTTGGTTGATTTGAAGCTTGGGTTTTGGTTAGGAGGCATGAATTTGATGTTTGGAGCTTTGTTTTTGGATTGGAACTTGTGTAGAACTTTGGGAGCTTGGTTGAACGAAAAGGGGTTTTGATTCTTGCTTGTTACTTGGAGTTAAGGTAAGGGAGAAGTGTTTTTATGTTCATGGAATGCTATTGGCTTGGAATTGCTTGAGAAATTTGAGTAGTTTTTGCTAAGGCATTGAGAAACGTTTTGGTGAATTATGGTGGACTAGCGGGATTGAGAGGAATTGTTTAATGTTACGATACATCATAGCTTAGCTTTTGATAGTTGGTTATGTTCCTTGCAACATGTACTTTGTGTGTATGAAATTTGGAGGCATTCCATGCATGTTTGATATGTGTGGGAAGTGTCCAAAGTTCATAGCAGCAAAATCGGGGTTTTCTGGGCATTTTGCAGGTTTGGCGACGCGTCGCCAATCCCCACGAGTTCCCACGACGCGTCGCCAATCCAGAAAAATGTTTCAGAACGTCGACAACTGTGGCGACGCGTCGCCAAGACAGCATTTGACACCCGGTTTTGTTTTCAGCATAACTTTTCGCTCGGGTGTCCGATTGAGGTGATTCAAGATTCCAATCGAAGCTAAGAGGGAGTACTATCACCTCAATGTTTTAAAAACACTTAAAATGTCTCATTTTTAGATTTATATTAACTCAAAGTGAAGGCAAGTTTTTAAGGAAACTATGTTGCAAATGAACATAATTAGCTACCACTAGTTCAGGTGAGAGGTTTAGAACCCTCGTCGGCCTAGCCGTGCTGTAGCCACGAGGCCACGAGGCAAAACCTTGTTCATCTAGTCTACATCAACGAGGCCCTGCGGCCTAGTCTACAAAGTCCCACCATAATTCCCCTGCATAACAACTAGGTGAGAGGTTTTATGATTGTTTGTGGCTTGCTAAGGTTCGCCCTTGGGCTGAGTGCCAGGTTGCTAAGTAGTTACGCTTGGCCTGGTAAGGGGGACTACTTGAGGAGAGGTCTACGGACCTGGTTATATGCATATATACTAGTACCCTCATGCTGTGTGAGCTCGCAGCCAGAGTCCTAGTTTTTCTTGCAGATACATGGAAGACCCCTTACTGAGAATTTTTGAATTCTCACTCCCTGTTTGTTATGCTGAGCCTGAGGTAGCTGGACCGGGTAATCGTTGAGGATTATCGTGGTAGTGAGCTTTTGGTGTGTAAAGGTACGGTAGCTGAGAAACCTTGAGTTTCTAGTTTTCCTAAGTGCTCAGTTGGGTTGTTGGTCAGGTTGCAGTACTAACTAGTTTCTTCCTTTGGCTGCAGAGCCTAGTAGCACTTGGCAGAGGACTTGTGAGACTCACCACTGGGATGGGTGTCCGAAGTGGGAGCTAGGGTAAAGAGATCTCAGTAAAGTCTTGTATTTTGATACAGTACTTTAGTTTGCCTCCATAGTCTATGTTATAAAGAGTCCTTGACTCCAGGATTGTTCTTGGGTGAGAGCATTAGTTGCTTCATTGTATGAATGCTTTCACGAGTTGTTTATGTGTAGTTAAACTCACACAAATGTTGATTTTGATATGCTTTGGCAGTTTGTGTATATTTGTGCAGAAATTACTCGGCCGAGTTCTTGTTTTAATCTTTTATGGTTTTAATAAACCAAGTCAAAGCATAAGAACATGCATGTTGCATTTCTAGGTTAATCAACTAGTAGCATCGGATTTAATCTGCACACATACTCAGCTAGCCAATTACAATCCACCGTGAGACAAACGCTCACAGGGTATCCCGGGCAGGGCCACGGGGGATCGTGTCAAAGGGGCCTGAAGATATCACTCCCGTTACGTAGGAGGGACAAATTCCATCTTGATCATACAAATCCCTCCACATGATATGTGACATACCCAATGACCTCCTTCAAGTTCACTCAGTTACGAGCAACAAAGGAAAGTATCAAAGTATTTGACTCACATGTAGGAAACCTTGATGATCTTAGGTCGAAGGACTACATATACCATGTTCACTATGAGAATCACTTATGACACTCATATAACGATCCATGTAGTGTTCTCATGGTGGGTCGGTCCAGTACACATGTTCTCCAACTTGTACCCATATGTAGACTACACATCTCATATTAGTCTCCACATATGCTAGTCGTTATGTATTATTGCAACCCGCTCCACAATAATACTAGACTAGGGATGTTTGAGAATATCATTATTCTAGGGTTACCATTATATTTGTTATGTTACGCAGAAACAAAAACAACAAACATAATTGCTGGATTAATGCCTTAATAAAATATCATGACTCAGTGTGCAAAAATACAATCATCTCATGATTGGCCTTTTGGACACAACACTAACAGTTTCCATTCCATCCAAAACAAGTTGTGAATGTTTCTATTCCAAAGTAGTTGTTAATGTTTCCATTCCATTACAAAAAAGTTTTGAATGTTTCTATTCTAATCTATTTGTGAATGTTTCCATTGCATTCCAAATTAGTTGTGAATGTTTCCAATTCATTCCAAACAAGTTGTGAATATTTCTATTCTAAACTTGGTTTGATCATTTCCATTTTGTTCTAAACTAGTCATGAACGTTTCTATTCTTAACTAGTTGTGGATGTTTACCTTCCGTTCTGAAGAAATTGTTGAAGTTCCTGCTCTACACTAGCTTTGAATGTTTCCATTCTATTCTGAACTAGTTGTGAATGTTTCTATTCTAAAATTGTTAAGAATATTTCCATTCCATTCTAAAAAAAGTTATGAATCTTCCTATTGCAATCACGTTGTGAATGTTTCTAATCCAATTTGAACAAATTATGAATGTTTCCATTCTTTTCTAAACTAGTTGCGAATGTTTCTATTACAAATTAGTTAGGAAGGTTTCCATTCTGTTCTAAACTTGTTATGAATATTTCCATTCCAAGCTAGTTGTGAATGTTTCCATTATATTCTAAACAAGTTGTGAATGTTTCTTTTGCAAACTTGTTGTGAAAGTTACTATTCCATTCTTACCTAAGTGTGAATGTTTCTATTCCAAACTAGTTGTGGTTGTTTCTTTTCCCAACTAGTTGTGGTTGTTTCCCTTCTATTCTAAACTAGTTGTGAATGTTTCCATTCTATTCTAAACAACTTGTGAATGTTCTATTCCACACTAGTCGTGACTATTTCCATTCCATTCTAAACTGGTTGTCAATGTTTCAATTCCAAACTAGTGGTGAATGATTTTTTGCTAAACTTTTATGAATATTTCTTTTCCATTCAAAATTTGTTGAGAATGTTTCCATTCCATTCTAAACAAGTTGTGAATGTTTCTTCTCATAATTAGTTGTGAATGTTTCCTCTCATAATTAGTTGTGAATGTTTCCATTCCATTCTAAACAAGTTATAAATGTTTTTATGCGAAACTAGTTATGAATGTTTCTATGCGAAACTAGTTATGAATGCTTCCATTCCATTTGAAACAACTTGTAAGTTTTCCTTCCTAAACTAGTTGTGAATGCTTCCAGTCCATTCTAAACACGTTGTGAATGCTACTTTTGCAACCTAGTTGTGATTATTTCCTTTACATTGTAAACTAGTTGCGAATATTTCTTTTCTAAAGTAGCTGTGTGTGTTTCTATTCCAGTCTTAACAATTTGTATGTTTATATTCCAAGCAACTATTGAATGTTTCAACTCCAAACTACTTGTGAATGTTTCCATTCCATTCTAAATTAGTTGTGATTGTTGTCATTCCAAATAAATTATGAATGATTATATTCCAAACTAGTTGTGATTGTTTCCATTCCATTCTAAACTAGGTACGAATGCTTCTATCCCAGATTTGTTATGAGTGTTTCCATTCCATTATAAACAAGTTGTGAATGTTTCTATTCCAGACTTGTTATGAATGTTTCCATTCCATTCCAAACAAGGTACTGTTTCAGGTCTACACTTGTTGTGAATGTTTCCATTTCATTCTAAATAAGTTGTGAATGTTTCCATTACATTATAAACAAGTTGTGAGTGTTTCTGTTCCAAACTATATGTGAATGTTTGCATTTTATTCTAAACAAGTTGTCAACATTTCTACTCCAAACTAGTTGTGAATGATTCTATTACATTCTAAATATGTTGTGAATGTTTCTGTTCCAAACTAGTTTGGAATGTTTTTTTTTCCAAACTAGTTGGGAAAGTTTCCATTCGATTCTAAACAGGTTGAGATATTTCTCTTCAAAACCAGTTGTCAAAGATTGTATTCCAAGCTAGTCATGATTGTTTCAATTCCAAGCATCTTCTGAATGTTTCTAATACAAACTTGTTGTCATTGTTTCCAATATATTCCAAACAAGTTGTGAATGTTTCTATTGCAAACAAGTTATGAATGTTTACACTATAAAGTAGTTGCCAATGTTTCCATTCCATTCCAAATAAGTTGTGAAAGTTTATAATCCCAATAAGTTGTAGGTGTTTCTATTTCATTCTAAACAAGTTGTGAATGTTTTAATTAAAACCAAGTTGCAAATGTTTCCATTGAATTCTAAGCAAGTTAAGAATCTTTCTATTCCAAACTAGTTGTGAATGTTCCCATTCCATTCAAAACAGGTTGTGAATGTTTTCATTTCATTTGAAACAAGTTGTGAATAGTTTTCATTCCAAACTAGTTGTGAAGGTTTCTATTCCAAAGTACTTGTTAATGTTTCCTTTCCAATCTAAGTTAGTTGTGAATGTTTCTATTCTAATCTAGTTGTGAATGTTTCCATTTCATTCTAAATAAGTTGTGAATGTTTCTATTCGAGACTAGTTGTGACTCTTACCATTCCATTCTAACTAGCTTATGAATGTTTCTATTCGAAACTAGTTGTGATTGTTTACATTCAATTCTGCACTAGTTGTGAATGTTTCTATTCCAAATGAGTGATGAATGTTTCAATTTCATTCTCAGCAAGATGTTAATGATTTTATTCCAAACTAGTTATGAAAGTTTCCATTCCGTTCTAAACAAGTTATAAATGTTTCCATTCCATTCTAAACTAGTTGTGAATATTTTTATTGCAAACAAGTTATGAATGTTTTCATTCCAAGCCAAACAAGTTGTGAATGTCTCCATTCTATTCTAAACTAGTTTTGAAAGCTTTTATTAAAACTAGTTGTGAATGTTTCTATACTAAAGTACATGTGAATGTTTCCATTATATTCTAAATAAGTTGTGAATGTTTCTATCCCGAACTACTTGTGAAAGTTTCTATTGCATTATAAATGACCCGTGAATAATTATTTTCCACACTAGTTGTGAATGATTCCATTCCATTCTAAACATGTTGTGAATGTTTCTCTACCACAGTAGTTGAGAATGTTTCTATTACAAACAAGTTACAAATGTTTTCATTCCATTCTAAACAAGTTATGGATGTTTCTATTCCATTCTAAACTAGATGTGAATAGTTTCTATTCCAAACTAGTTGTGAAGGTTTCCATTCCTAAGTACTTGTTAATGTTTCCTTTCTAATCTAAGCTAATTGAGATTCTTTGTAATCTAAACTACTAGAGAATGTTTCCATTTCATCCTAAATAAGTTGTGAATGTTTCTATTCCAAACTAGTTCTGACTCTTACTATTCCATTCTAAACATGTTGTGGATGTTTTTATTCAAAACTAGTTATGATTGTTTCCACTCCATTCTAAACTAGTTATGAATATTTTTATTTCAAACGAGTTATGAATGTTTCCATTTCATCCTAAATAAGTTGTGAATATTTTTATTCTGAACTAGTTGTGAAAGTTTCTATTCCATTCTAAACAAGTTCTGAATATTTCTATTCCATTCTAAACTAGTTATGAACGTTTCCATTCCAAACAAGTTATGAATGTTTTCATTCCAATCTAAACAAGTTGTGAATGTTTCTATTCTAAACTAGTTGTGAATGTTTCCATTCTATTTTGAACTTTTTTTTGAATGCTTTTATTTAAACTAGTTGTGAATGTTTCTATTTTAAACTACTTGTGAATGTTTACATTGTATTTTAAAGAAGTTGTGAATCTTTGTATTCCAAATTACTTGTGCAAGTTTCTATTGCATCGTAAATGATGTGTGAATGATGCTTGTTGAAACTAGTTGTGAATGTTTCCATTCCATTTTAAACATGTTGTGAATATTTCTATATTAAACTAGTTCTGAATGTTTTTATTTCGAACAAGTTGTGAATGTTTCTATTCCAAACTAGTTGTGAATGTTTCAAATAGATTCCAAGCAAGATATAAATGTTTCTGTTTGAAACTAGTTGTGCATGTTTCCACTCAATTCTAAACAGGTTGTGCATGTTTCTATTCAAAACAAGCTGTAAATGTTTCCATTTTATTCTAAAGAAGTTGTAAATTGTTTCATTTTGTTCCAAACTAGATGTGCCTATTTCCATTCTATTATGAACAAGTTATGAATGTTCCCATTTCAATCTACACATGTTATGAATGTTTATATTCGGAACTAGCTTTAAATGTTCCCGTTCTAAACTAGATATGAATGTTTGTTTTCCATTCGAAAGTAGTTGTGGATGTTTATATTCTAAATTAGTTTTGACTGTCACCATTCAATTCTAAATAAGTTGTGAAAGATTATTTTTTAAACTAGTTGTCAATGTTTCCATTTCGCTCTAAACCAGTTGTCAATGTTTCTATTTCAAATTAGTTGTGGATCTCTTTAGCCCATTGTAAATAAGTTGTGAATGTCTCCATTCCATTCTAAACAAGTTGTGAATGTTTCCATTCAATTCTAAATAAGTTGTGAAAATTTCTATTCCAAACTAGTCGTGAATATTGTCATTGTTTTTTAAACAAGTTGTGCATGTTTATATTATAAACAAGTTGTGAATGTTTCCATTCCGTTACAAACAAGTTGTAAATGTTTTAAATGTTTCCATGCAATTCTAGACATGTTGTGAATGTTTCTATTTCAAATAAGTTGTGAATGTTTTTATTCCAAGCAAGTAGTGAATGTCTCCTTTCTATTCCATACAAGGTTTGAATGCTTTCATTCCAACCAGGTTGTGAATGTTTATATTCAAAACTAGTTGTCAATGTTTCCATTTCACACTAGTTGTGAATGCTTCTTCTCTATCCCAAATAAGTTGTGGATTTTTCTAAAACTAGTTGTGGAAGTTTCCATTTCATTTTAAATAGGTTGTGAATGCTTCCATTCCAATCCAAACAAGTTGTGAATGTTTTTATTCCAAACTAGTTATGAGTGTTTCCACTCTTTTCCAAATAAATTGTGAATCTTTCTATTGAAAACTATTTGTGAATGTTTCCATTCTATTTTAAACTAGTTGTGAATGTTTCCATACCATTCTAAACTAATTGAGAATGTTTGTTTTCCATTCTAAACAAGTTGTGCTTGTTTTTATTCCAAAGTAGCTATGAATGTGTCCATTCCAAATCAGCTATGAATGTTCCAATTCTATTGTAAACAAATTGTGAATGTTTCTATTCCGAACTAGTTGTGAATGTTTCCATTTTATTCTAAACATGTTGTAAATGTTTTTATTCCAAAACTAGTTGTGAATGTTTCCACTCCATTCTAAACAAGCTGTGAATGTTTCTATTGCAAACTCATTGTAATGTTTCCTTCCATTGTAAACTAGCTATGAATGTTTCTATTCTAAACTAGTTGTGAATCTTTTCATTTCATTCTAAACAAGTTGTGAATGTTTTCATTCCATTCCAATATAGTTGTGAATATTTGCCTTCTAAATAAGTTGTGAATGTTTTCTTTCCATAGCAAACTAGTTATGAATGTTTGTATTCTGAATTAGTTATGAATATTTCCATTTCGTTCTAAATAAGTTTTGAATGTTTCTATTCCAAACTAGATGTGAATGTTTCCATTCAACTTTAAAGAAGTTGTGACTCTGTTTTTTCGAAGCTAGTGGCGAATGTTTTTATTCCAAACAAGTGGTGCATCTTTCTATTTTGATCAAGTTGTGAAGGTTTTCTTTCCATTCTAAACATATTGTGAATTTTTTTTATTATAAATAGGTTCTGAATGTTTCCATTCCATTCTAAACAAGTTGTGAATGTTTCTATTCCATTCCAAAGAAGTTGTGAATGTTTTTATTATAACCTACTTATGAATGTTTATATTTGAAACTAGTTTTGAATGTTTGCATTCCATTCTAAACAAGTTGTGAATGTTTTCATTTCATTCTAAACATGTTCTGAAAGTTTCCATTCTATTCCAAACAAGTTGTGAATGTTTCAACTCTATCACAAACTTGTTGTAATTGTTTGTATTCAAAACTGGTTGTCAATGTCTCTATTCCAAATTAGTTGTGAATGCTTACATTCCATTCTAAGCAAGTTGGAAATGCTTCTATTTCGGATGAGTTATGAATGTTTCCAATTCATTCTAAAGAAGTTGTGAATGTTTCAATTGTAAACTAGTTCTTAATGTTTCCATTCCATTCTAATCAAGCTATGAATGTTTCTATTCCAAACTAGTTGGCAATGTTTTTATTACAAACAAGTTGTCAATGTTTTATTCCAAACACGTTGTGAATGTTTCTATTCTAAACTAGTTTTGAATGCTTCCATTTCATTCTATGTGAGTTGTGAATGTTTTCATTCCATTCTAAACAAGTTGTGAGTGTGTCCATTCTATTCTAAGCAAGTCGTGAATGTTTTTATTCCAAACTAGTTATGAATGTTTCCTCTCAAAACTCATTATGAATGTTTCCTTTCTATTCTAAACTAGTTGTGAATGTTTTTACTCTAAACTAACTATGAATGTTTCCTTTTCATTCTACAAAAGTTATGAGTGTGCTATTCCAAACTACTTGTGGATGTTTCTATTTCACTCCAAAAAAGTGTGAATGTTTCTATTTTGAATGAGTTGTCATTGTTCTCATTCTATTCTAAACAAGATGTGAATGTTTCAAGTCCAACTAGTTATGAATTTATTATTCTAAACAAGTTGTGAATGTTTCTGTTCTAAACAAGTTGTGAATGTTTTTATTCCAAACAAGTTGTGAAAGTTTCAATTCTACTCTTAAGTAATTGTGAATGTTTCTATTTTACACTAGTTGTTAATGTTACCATTCCATTCTCAACTAGTTTTGAATGTTTCTATTCTAAACTAGTTATGAATGTTTCCATTTGACTCTAAACTAGTTGTGAATTTTTCCATTTCATTCTAAATAAGTTGTGAACATTTCTTTTCCATCATAGTTGTAAATGTTTCTGCTCCACTCTAAATGAGTTGCGAATGTTTCTTGTCCAAGCTAGCTATGAAAGTTTCTATTCCATTCTAAACAAGTTGTGAATGTTCCCTTTCAAAAGAAGTTGTGAATGTTTCTATTCTAAACTAGTTATGAATGATTCCATTCCATTGTAAACAAGTTGTGAATATGTCTATTTCGAACAGGTTGTGATTGTTTCTACTCCAAACTAGTTATGAATGTCTCCATTTCATTCTAAATTAGTTGTGAATGTTTTTATTCCAAACTAGTTATGAATGTTTCCATTGTAAATAAGTTGTGAAATTTTCTATTCCAAACAAATTGTGAATGTTTCTACTCCAAATTAGTTGAGAATGTTTACATTACATTCCAAACAAGTTGTGAATGTTTCTATCCCAACTAGTTTTCAATGTTTTTATTCCAAACAAGTCATGAATATTTCTATTCCAAACTAGTTGTGAATGTCTCCACTCCGTTCCAAAGAAGTTGTGAATGTTTTTATCCCAAACAAGTTGTGAATGTTGTTAGTGTTATGCCCAAAAGAAAATGATGAGATGATTGTATTTTGGACATTGAGGGATGATAATTTGTTGAGGCATTAATCCAGTATTATGTTTATGGTTTTAGTTCTATGTGATGTAATAAACATAATTATAACCCTAGAATAATGATATTCTTAAATGCCCTTGGTCTAGTTTTACTGTGGAACAGGTTGCAATAATACATAAAGACTAGCATATATTGAGACTAATATAAGATATGTAGTTTACATATGCGTACAAGTATTGGATTGACCCACCATGAGAATGCTACTTGGATCATTACACAAGTGTCATAAGTGATTCTCATAGTGATATTGTATATGTAGTCCTTTGACCTAAGGTCATCAAGGTTCCCTGCATGTGAGTCACATACTTTGATACTTCCCTTTGTTGCACATAACTGAGTGAACTTCAATGAGGTCATTAGGTATATGACAAATCATGCAGAGGGTTTTGATGATCAAGATGGGATTTGTCCCTCCTGTGTAATGGGAATGATATCTTCGGGCCCCTTGATAGAGTGAGACTAAGAAAATGCATGGCCATGCTCGGATGAGTTGATATATGATATCAATGTCATCAGTTTAAGTTAGTCTACTCGGTAATCAAGAAACCAAAGATCGGGCTATACGAGAGTGACACATTCCATGTCTCATGCTTGGTCTTGATATCTTGGACAAAGGGACAATGGCATATATGGATAATGATCATAAAGGTTTAGTCGAATCACCGACAATCTTGTCACTTGGGTAGCAATGATGTGTTGCTAGACACCGCTCATTGCTTATGATCATAAATGTGATTTATGATCATCGCCAACGTGGTAAGAGCCTATTGGGTCACACACATAGAGCCTATTTGGATTATTTGAGTGCATGGGCTAATTTATTTGGGCTTGGTTTCATGATAATTTTTTATTAATGATTGGCTCAAAGGTTGAGCCATTATTACGCTTGAAATTAAAAACTAATTGGATTAGGGATTTGAAAGCCATTAGGATTAGGAGTTGAGTCTCACTATAAATACATCATATAGTGAGAAATTCATAGCTATTACCCTAGCCTCCTTAAGGATGAAATCAGAAGAGTTTTGAGAGTCCTAGCCACACTCTTCTCTTGCCATTCCTTTGAGGATGCAAGCTGGCACTGCTAGCACAAGAAGAACACATCTATTGGGACATGGTGGAGGTGTGGTGATCTTGAGAGTCTCGTGTGGATACCAAAGAAAGCTTGAACACAACAACTGTTTAAGTTCTATAATTATACTCAATAGTTGGGTGAAAAAACTCAACGGAACTAGGTATAAAATTTTGAGCACCCAATTTACCCCATTTCACTTGGATTTTGGAGGGTTTCGATTATATGTCGCTGCGTTTGCTTGGGTACTGAAACCCTACAAATGTTTCGATTTGAAACTAGTTGTGAATGTTTCCATTCCATTCTAAATAAGTTTTGAATGTTTCTACACCAAACTAGTTCTTAATGTTTCAACTTCATTCTAAACAGGTTCTGAATCCCTCTATTCTGAACTAGTTGTGAATTTTTCTACTCTATTCTAAATAAGTTGTGAAATTTTTTATTCCAATCCATGTGTAAATGTTTCCATTCCATTCCAAACTAGTTGTGAATGTTTCTAATCCATTATAAACAACTTGTGAATGTTTCCTTTCCGTCCTAAACTAGTTTTGAATGTTTTTATTCTAATCTAGTAGAAAATGTTTCTATTCCATACTAGGTGTTAAAGCTTCTATTTCAATTGTGAACCAAACCATGTATGAATGTTTCCACTCCAGTCCAAATGAATTGTGAATGTTTCTATTATAGAAAAGTTTTGATTGTTTCCATTCTACTCTAAACAAGTCGTGAACGTTTTTGTACCAAACAAGTTGCGAATGTTTATATTCAAAACTTGCTATGAATGTTTCCATTCCATTATAAACAAGTTGTGAATGTTTCTTTTCCAAACTAGTTGTAAATGTTTCCATTCGATTCTAAACTAGTTGTGAATGTTTCTATTCCATTCCATTCTAAACAAGTTGTCAATGCTTCTATTTCATTCTAAACAAGTTGTGAATGTTTCAATTTTATTTTAAAGTATTCATTAAAGTTTCTAAACACGTTGTGAATGTTTCCATTGCAACCTAGTTCCAAATGTTTCTATTGCATTTTAAACTAGTTGTGATTGTTTTTATTTTAAAGTAGTTGTGTGTGTTTCCATTCCATTCCTAATAATTTGGGAATGTTTCTATTCCAAACTACTTGTGAATGTTTCTATGCCAAACTACTTGTGAATGTTTCCATTCCAATCTATTCTAGTTGTGAATGATTTCATTCCAAACTAGTTGTGATTGTTTCCATTTCAGTCTAAATAGGCTATGAATGCTTTTATTCTAGACTAGTTGTGAATGTTTCCATTCCATTCTAAGCAAGTTGTGAATGCTTCTATTCTGGATTAGTTATGAATGTTTCCATTCCATTCCATACAAGTTAGTGTTTCTAGTCTAGACTTGTTGTGTATGTTTCCATTCCATTCTAAACAAGTTGTGAATTTTTCCATTACATTATAAAAAGGTTGTGAGTGTTTCTATTCCAAACTAGCTGTTAGTGTTTCCTTTTCACTATGAATAAGTTGTCACTGTGTCTACTCCAAACCAGTTGTGACTGATTCTATTCCATTCTAAACAAGTTATGAATATTTATGTTCCAAACTACTTTTGAATGTTAGTTTTCCAAGATAGTTGTGAATGTTTCCATTCCATTCTAGACAACTTTTAAATATTTCCATGAAAAACAAGTTGTCAATGCTTTTATTCCAAACTAGTCATGAATGTTTCAATTGCAAACATACTGTGAATGTTTCTATTACAAACAAGTTGTGAATATTTCTCTTCCAAAATAGCTGTGAATGTTTCCATTCTATTCTAAACTAGTTTTGAATATTTCTATTCTGAACTAGTTTTGGATGCTTCTATTCCAAACTAGTTTTGAATGCTTCCATTCTATTCTAAACTAGTTGTGAAAGTTTCCATTCTAAACTACTAGTGAATGTTTTCATTTTATTCTAAACAAGTTGTAAATGTTTAATAGAAATATTCAAAACTAGTTTAGAATAGAATGGAAACATTCACAGCTATTTTGGAAGAGAAATATTCACAACTTGTTTGTAATAGAAACATTCACAGTATGTTTGCAATTGAAACATTCATGACTAGTTTGGAATAAAAGCGTTGACAACTTGTTTTTCATGGAAATATTTAAAAGTTGTCTAGAATGGAATGGAAACATTCACAACTATCTTGGAAAACTAACATTCAAAAGTTGTTAATGTTTCTATTCTAAAGTATTTATAAATGTTTACTTTCCACTTCAAACTAGTTATGAATGTTTCCATACCATTCTAAACTTGTTGTGAATGTTTCCGTTTGGTTCTAAACAAGTTTTGAATGTTTTGATTCCAAACTAGTTGTCAATGTTTCTATTCCAAACTAGTTGTGAATGCTTCTATGAAAAATAAGTTGTGAATATTTTCTATTCTAAACTAGTTCTAAATGTTTCTATTTCATTCCAAATAAGTTTTGAATGTTTCTATTCCATTTTAAATAAGTTGTGAATCTATCCATTTCATCATAAGCAAGTTGTGAATGCTTTTGCTCCAACCCAGTTATGATTGTTGCCTTTCCAAACTCATTCTGAATCTTCCTTTGTATTTTAAACTAGTTGTGAGTGTTTTATCCTAAACTAGCTTTGAATGTTTTCATTTCATTTTAAGTAAGTTGGGACTATTTCTATGAGAAACAAGTAGTGAATGTTTCCATTTTACTCTAAGTAAGTTGTGACTGTTTCCATTTCATTCCAAATAAGTTGTGAATGTCTCTATTCCAAACTAGTTGTGATTTTTCTCATTCTATTCTAAAGAAGTTGTGAATGTTTCTATTGCAAATAAGTTGTGAATGCTTCCATTCCATTCCAAAATAAATTGTTACTGTTTCTATTCTAAAGTATTTATGAATGTTTGCTTTCCACTTCAAACTAGTTACAAGTGTTTCCATACCATTCTAAACTAGTTGTGAATGTTTCCATTGCATTCTAAACAAGTTGTTCCTGCTTCTATTCAAAATTAGCTATGCATGTTTGCTTTCCAAATTAATTGTGATTGATCCCATTCGATTCTAAACAAATTGTGAATGTTTATATTCCAAACAAACTATGAAAGTTTCCATTTTATTTTAAACGTGTTGTGAATGTTTCTATTCCAAAGCTAGTTGTGAATATTTCTACTTTATTCTAAACAAGTTATGAATGTTTATATTTGAATCTTGTTGTAAATGTTTCTATTCTAAACTAGTTGTGTATCTTTCAGATTTATTCTAAACAAGTTACTAGTGTTTCCATTCCATTCCAAAGTAACTGTGAATGTTTGTTTTCTAAACTAGTTGTGAATTTTACTATTCTAAACTGGTTGTCAATGTTTCCTTTCCATTGTAGACTAGTTGTCAATGTTTGTATTCTAAACTAGTTGTGAATATTTCTATTTTGTTCTAAACAAGTTGTGAAAGTTTCTATTCTAAACTAATTGTAAAAGTTTTTATTTTACTCTAAACAACTTGTGAATGTCTCTATTCAAAACTAGTTGTGAATGATTCCATTTCATTCTAAACAAGTTATGAATGCTTTTTCTGATGCTAATGGCGAATGTTTCTATTCTAAACAAGTTGTGAATGTTTTTATTCTAATCAAGTTATGAATGTGTCTATTCTAAACTACTTGTTAAGGTTTTCATTCCATTCTAAATATGTTGTAACGTTTATATTCCAAACAAGTTCTGAATGTTTCCATTTCATTCTAAACAAGTAGTCAATGTTTTCATCCAATTCCAAAGAAGCTGTGAATCTTTTTATTACAAACTAGTTGCGAATGTTTCCAGTGCAGACTAATTTTGAACTTTTCCATTCCACTCTAAAGAAGTTTTTAATGTTTTCTTTTCATTCTAAACATCCTGTGAATGTTTCCATTCCATTTAAAACAAGTTGTGAAAGTTTCCATTCCATTCCAAACTAGTTATGAATGTTTCCTTTCCCTTTCAAACAAGTTACGAATGTTTTAAGTTCATTGTAAACATGTTGCGACTATTTCCATTCCATTCAAAATAGGTTGTGAATGTGCCTAATGCATTCCCAACAGGTTGTGAATGTTTGTGTTCAAAACCTGTTGCCAATGTTTCCATTCCAAACTAATTGTGAATGTTTCCATTCTATTCCAAACAAGTTGGGAATCTTCTATTTTCAAACGAGTTATGAATGTTTTCATTTCATTTTGAACAAGTTGTGAATGTTTCTACTCTAAATAAGTTGTGAAGGTTTTATTTCCATTCTAACCATGTTATGGATGTTTCTACTCCAAACAAGTTCTGAATGTTTCCATTCCATTCTAAACAAGTTTTGAATGTTTGCATTTCATTCCAAAGAAGTTGTGAATGTTTTTGGTACAAACTAGTTGTGAATGCTTCCATTCCAAACTAGTTTCTAACATTTTGATTCGATTCTAAACAAGTTACGAGTGTTTACATTTCATTTTAAACATGTTGTGAATGTTTTCAATCCATTCCAAACCGGTTGTGAATGTTTCCAGTCCATTCTAAACAACTTTTGAATGTTTTGATTCCAAACTAGTTGTCAATGTTTCTATTCCAAACTAGTTGTGAATACTTTTATTCCAAATAAGTTGTGAATGTTTTCTGTTCTAAACTAGTTTCGAATGTTTCCATTTCATTCTAGATGAGTTTTGAATGTTTCCATTCCATTCTAAATAACTTGTGACTCTATCCATTCCATCATAAGCAAGTTGTGAATGTTTTTGCTCCAACCTAGTTATGATTGTTGCCTTTCCAAACTCGTTGTGAACCTTTCCTTTGTATTTTAAAATAGTTGTGAGTGTTTTATCATAAACCAGCTGTGAATGTTTCCATTTCATTCTAAGTAAGTTGTGACTGTTTCTATTAGAAACAAGTAGTGAATGTTTCCATTTCATTCTAAGTAGGTTCTCGCTATTTCTATTAGAAACAAGTAGTGAATGTTTCTATTTCATTCCAAAGAAGTTGTGAATGTCTTTGTTCCAAACTTGTTGTGATTGTTCTCATTCTATTCTAAACAAGTTATGAATGTTTCTATTGCAAACTAGTTGTGAATGCTTCCATTCCGTTCTAAAATAAGTTGTCAATGCTTTTATTCTAAAGTATTTACGAATGTTTCCTTTCAACTTCAAACTAGTTATGAATGTTTCTATACCATTCTAAACTAGTTGAGAATATTTCTATTTCATTCTAAATAAGTTTTGAATATTTCCATTTCATTCTAAACAAGTTTTGAATGTTTTGATTCAAAACTAGTTTTCAATGTTTCTATTCCAAACTAGTTGTGAATGGTTCTATTCCAAATAAATTGTGAATGTTTTTTTATTCTAAACTAGTTTTGAATGTTTTCATTTCATTCTAGATAAGTTTTCAATGTTTTCATTCCATTCTAAATAAGTTGTGAATCTATCCATTCCATCAAAAGCAAGTTCTGAATGTTTATGCTCCAACCCAATTATGATTGTTGCCTTTACATACTCATTGTGAATCTTTCCTTTGTATTTCAAACTAGTTGTCAGTGTTTTATCCTAAACTAGCTTTGAATGTCTCTATTTCATTCGAAGTAAGTTGTGACTGTTTCTATTAGAAACAAGTAGTGAATGTTTCCATTTCATTCCAAAGAAGTTGTGAATGTCTCTATACCAAACTAGTTGTGATTGTTCTCATTTTATTCTAAACAAGTTGTGAATGTTTCAAATCCGAACTAGTTGTGAATGCTTCCATTCCATTCCAAAATAAGTTGTTAATGTTTCAATTCTAAGGTATTTATGAATGTTTCCTTTCCACTTCAAACTAGTTACGAATGTTTCTATACCATTCTAAACTAGTTTTAAATGTTTCCATTCCATTCTAAACAAGTTGTTGTTGTTTCTATTAAAAATTAGCTATGAATGCTTCCATTCTAAATCAGTTGTGAATGATCCCATTCCATTCTAAAAAAATTGTGAATGTTTATATTCCAAACAAACTATGAAAGTTTCCATTTTATTTTAAACATGTTGTGAACGTTTCTATTCCAAAACTAGTTGTGGATGTTTCTACTTTATTCTAAACAAATTATAAATGTTGATATTTGAATCTTGTTGTGAATGTTTCGCTTCCATTATAAAATAGTTATGAATGTTTCTATTCTAAACTAGTTGTGAATCTTTCGGATTTATTCTAAACAAGTTACTAGTATTTCCATTCCATTCCAAAGTAACTATAAATGTTTTTGAACTTGTTGTGAATGTTACCATTCTAAATTGGTTGTTAATGTTCCTTTTCATTGTAGACTAGTTGTGAATGTTTGTATTCTAAACTAGTTGCGAATATTTCTATTCCACTCTAACAAGTTGTGAATGCTTCTATTCTAAACTACTTATGAAAGTTTTTATTTCATTGTAAACAAATTGTTAATGCCTCTATTCAAAACTAGTTATGAATGATTCCATTTCATTCTAAACAAGTTATGAATGCTTTTTCTAAAGCTAATGGTGAATGTTTCAATTCTGAACAAGTTGTGAATGTTTCTATACCAATCAAGTTATGAATGTTTCTATTCTAAACTACTTGTTAAGGTTTTCATTCCATTCTAAATATGTTGTGAATGTTTCTATTCCAAACAAGTTCTGAATGTTTCTATTCCATTCTAAACAAGTTGTCAATATTCCAACCCATTCCAAAGAAGCTGTGAATGGTTTTTTTAGAAATTAGTTGCCAATGTTTCCATTACATACTAATTTTGAACATTTCCATTCCACTTTAAAGAATTTTTTAATTTTTCATTTCATTCTAAACATGTTGTGAATGTTTCCATTCCATTTGAAACAAGTTTTGAAAGTTTCCATTCCATTCCAAACTAGTTGCGAATGTTTCCATTCTCTTCCAAACAAGTTACGAATGTTTTTAGTTCATTGTAAACATGTTGTGACTATTTCCATTCCATTCAAAATAGCTTGTGAATGTTCACAATCCATCCCAAACAGGTTGTAAATGTTTGTATTCAAAACTTGTTGCCAATGTTTGCATTCCAAACTAGTTGCGAATGTTTCCATTCCATTCAAAATAGGTTGTGAATCTATCCAGTCCATCATAAGCAAGTTGTGAATGTTTCTGCTCCAACCTAGTTATGATTGTTGCTTTTTGAAACTCGTTGTGAATAGTTCCTTTGTATTTTAAACTAGTTGTGAGTGTTTTATCCTAAACCAGCTTTGAATGTTTCCATTTCATTCCAAGTAAGTTGTCACTGTTTCTATTAGAAACAAGTAGTGACTGTTTCCATTTCATTCTAAGTAAGTTCTGACTATTTCTATTAGAAACAAGTAGTGAATGTTTCCATTTTATTACAAAGAAGTTGTGAATGTCTCTGTTCCAAATTAGTTGTGATTGTTCTCATTCTATTCTAAACAGGTTATGAATGTTTCTGTTGTAAACTAGTTGTGAATGCTTCCATTCCTTTCCAAAATAAGTTGTTAATGCTTTTATTCTAAAGTATTTATGAATGTTTCCTTTCCACTTCAAACTAGTTATGAATGTTTCCATACCATTCTAAACTAGTTGTGAATGTTTGCATTCAATTCTAAACAAGTTTTGAATGTTTTGATTCCAAACTAGTTGTCAATGTTTCTATTCAAAACTAGTTGTGAATGCTTTTATTCCAAATAAGTTATCAATGTTTTCTATTCTAAACTAGTTTTGAATGTTTCCATTTCATTCCAGATGAGTTTTGAATGTTTCCATTCTATTCTAAATAAGTTGTGAATCTATCCATTCCATCATAAGCAAGTTGTGACTGTTTCTCCTCCAACCCAGTTATGATTGTTGCCTTTCCAAACTCGTTGTGAATCTTTCCTTTGCGTTTTAAACTAGTTGTGAGTGTTTTATCCTAAACTAGCTTTGAATGTTTCCAATTCATTCTAAGTAAGTTGTGACTGTTTCGATTAGAAACAAGTAGTGAATGTTTTTATTTTATTCCAAAGAAGTTGTAAATGTCTCTATTCTAGACTAGTTGTGATTGTTATCATTCTATTCTAAACAAGTTGTGAATGTTTCTAATGCGAACTAGTTGTGAATGCTTCCATTCCATTCCAAAATAAGTTGTTCATGTTTCTATTCTAAAGTATTTTTGATTGTTTCCTTTCCACTTCAAACTAGTTACGAATGTTTCCATACCATTCTAAACTAGTTGTGAATGTTTCCATTCCATTATAAATAAGTTTTTGTTGTTTCTATTCAAAATTCTCTATGAATGTTTCCCTTCCAAATTAGTTGTGAATGATCCCATTCGATTCTAAACAAATTGTGAATGTTTATATTCCAAACAAACTATGAAAGTTTCCATTTATTTTTTAAACTTGTTGTGAATGTTTCTATTCCAAAACTAGTTGTGAATGTTTCTCCTTTATTCTAAACAAGTTATGAATGTTTATATTTGAATCTTGTAGTGAATGTTTGGCTTCCATTATAAACTAGTTGTGAATGTTTATATTCTAAACTAGTTGTAAATCTTTCAAATTTATTCCAAACAAGTTGTTGTCAAGTATTCCAAAAGGCATATCCCACATGGCTTGGACAATGAGAGCTTCAAGACTTTATAAGTTACCATGCCTAAGTGGGCTAGGTAAGAAAGAAAGTAGTAATGGGCTCACGCGCACAAGATGGGCTAAAATAGTGGAAAGAGTCCGATTTTCGCCCCCTGTGTGCAAAGTATCACGAGACCCGGTTCAAGTCAATTTTTACATTTTCTTGAATTTACTTTTTTTACCCTTAGCCGGAAAAATTGTTTTTCACATGTTGGAAAACAAAATGGGCTCAACGTACAAAATCATAACTGATATTATTAATTTTGTAACTCCCACCATTACTACCCAACATTCAAATTCGGACCATTGCTACCTATAAATACCCACTCCCACTCCACTCTCAAATCACCCCGCTTTCGAGCTCTCTCTTCTTTCCCCCTCCTGCTCTGATCCTTGTTGGTTATTGTGTTTCTGTTGATTCCTAGAGTATCTCGGGTGTGAGTGCACACTTCCCGGAAGACCTGTTGTATCCTGGGGGATTTTCACAGACCTGTTCTCCTACATGTTTTGGAGAGTCACGAGCTATAATCCTTGAGGACAGTGTATACACGCCTCGGGTCACTGGTGGTTCGTGATTGTTGCAACTCATTAATTCCAACAATCTCAAGGATTATAACATGAATCTGAACCACAACAATGGTGCTCCAATCATCGATCCTTTGGACATCGTCCGGGAAGAGCCTGCTGATATCGAGGCTACAGCTGCCAACTGTGAGAAAGCTCTTGCAACTGCAATTGCACAAATCGATTCAGAGAAAGATACCAACCTTACTGCTGCTTGCAATAGGACGCTCTCTGATGCTCGCTTCTACATGAAAGCTGCATCCAATGCCAGGATGTCGGTTCCTCCAACCCCTCCATCAACATTAGCAAAGCCATTCCCTGACATTTCAAAGATAGAAGTGTTTAGTGGAGAAAACTACAAGAGATGGCAGGAACGCATTTACATGCTGCTAGATGTGCATGGAGTTGCTTTCGCACTGAATGAGTCCAAACCGACTGACCCCAAGCTGCAGGAGTCTTGGACTTATGCTGATAAGGTATGCCGTCACACAATAATTTCAACTTTATCTAATGAGTTGTTCGATGTCTACATTAAGTACAAGGAAGCAAAGGAAATATGGGAGTCCATGCTGCTCAAATACACAGCGGAGGATGCGGGCAAGCAAAAGTTCGTGATCGGGAAATTCTATCGATGGGAAATGGAAGATGAGAAGGATGTAAAAACACAAATCAATGAATACCACAAGCTTCTGGAGGACTTGAAAGGAGAAAAGATCACACTGCAAGAAGAGTTCGTAGCTGGCTTGTTGATTGAAAAACTGCCACCATCATGGAGAGAATACAAGCAACAACTAAAGCACAAGCACAAGCAGCTGTCTTTGGCCGACCTAATCACTCACATTATCATCGAGGACACCAATAGGAAGGAGCAGCGCATAGCCAAAGGGAAGCAATTGACCTCCAGTGCCAATCTCGTCAACTCCAAGAGGTACAATCCAAAACCGAAACCCAACAATAACTTCAAGCCAAGACCAATGCCAGCTAATAATGATGACAAAGAAGTGCCGCCTTGCTTCGTCTGTGGAAAAAATGGGCACTTTGCTCGACAGTGCCGGAAAAGAAAGCACTTTGATAAACCTCCTAAGCCAAGGGCAAATCTGGCTCATGGGGATGATGATGATGACATCATTGCTGCGGTAGTTTCACAAGCATACCTTGCTGCTAATTCAAAAGAGTGGGTGATAGATTCTGGTGCCACCAGGCATATTTGTGGCAACAGAAATGCATTTTCCTCCTATACTCCACTAGGAGAAGGCGTTGAAACAGTGTATCTTGGTGACTCCCGAGGTACACCAGTTCTAGGCAAGGGCAAGGTACTTCTGAAATTGACCTCTGGAAAGACACTGGCTCTAAGTGATGTATTGCATGTACCCACCATAAGAGCCAACTTGGTCTCCGTGTCTTTGCTGATGAAGGCTGGCATCAAGGTCACATTTGATTGTGACAAGATAGTCATGACTAGAAACAATAATTATGTGGGCAAGGGTTATTGTAACCAGGGTCTCTTTGTACTGAGTGTTTCTAATATTATCAATAACAATAATGCATCGTCTTCTGCTTACTTGGTTGAGTCTCTTGATTTATGGCATGCTAGATTAGGACATGTGAGTATATCTTATTTGAAAAAGATGCAATCATTAGGTTTAATCACACCCCCTAGTAACACAAGTTTTGATAAATGTGAAATATGTGTTGAAACTAAGTCAACAAAGAAAACTTGTACTTCAATTGAAAGAGAATCAGAATTATTAAGTTTAATTCACACTGATCTTGGTGATTTGAAACATACTATGACTAAAGGAGGAAAAAGGTATTATGTGACCTTCATAGATGATTTCTCTAGATTCACTAAAGTTTATTTGTTAAGAAACAAAGATGAGGCTTTTGATATGTTTTTGTTGTATAAGTCTGAAGTGGAAAATCAATTGAACAAAAAAATTAAAAAAGTTAGATCAGATAGAAGATGTGAGTTTTTATCGTTTAATGATTTCTGTGAAAAAGAAGGGATAATTCATGAGTTAACTCCACCATACTCTCCTGAATCAAATGGTGTAGCTGAAAGAAATAATAGAACTTTGAAAGAAATGATGAATGTCATGCTTGTTAGTTCTTCTGCTCCTGATAATCTTTGGGGAGAAGCTATCTTATCTGCTTGTCATTTGCAAAATCGAATTCCTTATAAAAAGATTGGTATAACTCCATACGAAATATGGAAGGGTTATCCCCTAAACTTAAAGTACTTAAAAGTTTGGGGATGTCTTGCAAAGGTTATGCTTCCTGAACCAAAAAAGTGTAAAATTGGATCAAAGATATCCGATTGCATGTTTATTGGATATGCAGAGCATAGTGCTGCATATAGATTTCTAGTGTTGAGAAGTGATGTGTTGGACTGCAACACCATAATCGAAACAAAAAATGCTGAGTTTTTTGAACATATCTTTCCTTTGAAGAAGGAAAAGATTTCTTGTGCCCCCACTAATGAAAATATCCCTGAACATCAAGTGGAAGATTTGAGAAGGAGTAAAAGGAAAAGAAAAGAGAGTTCCTTTGGACATGACTTTTACACCTACCTTGTAGATGATCCCATAACTTTTAACCAACCGATTTCTTTGAAAGAATCTGTTTTCTGGAAAGAAGCCATTCAAAATGAAATAGATTCTATTTTACAAAATCAAACATGGGATTTGGTTGATTTACCACCTGGTGCTAAACCCATTGGTTGTAAATGGATTTTCATAAGAAAACTTAAGCCTGATGGCTCGATTGACAAATATAAAGCAAGATTGGTAGCAAAAGGATTTACTCAAAAAGAAAATGTTGATTATTTTGACACTTTTGCACCAGTTTCTAGGATTTTTTCAATAAGAGTTTTATTTGCCTTGGCTTCTGTACATAAACTTATTATACATCAATTGGATGTTAAAACTGCTTTCTTAAATGGGGATCTACAAGAGGAAATATATATGGTCAGCCAGAAGGCTATGTTGTTTCTGGACAAGAAACAAAGGTGTGCAAGTTGCGAAAATCCTTATATGGATTAAAACAATGGAATGAGAAATTTGATCAAGTCTTGTTAGTGATATGATCAAAAAGGCCAAGGCACAACCAAGGATGGATGTGGGTGGGCGTTGCTGGAACATGCAAGGAATCATATGAAAGCTTGGATGTTGACAGATTGGTGATGTTCCGGTGGAAAAATCATATATTGAGCTAAACAGATCAGAATTGATTGATTTCTTGATTCATTAAACGAAAGCTAACATCGGGGGCTATGAAGACCATGAAACCCATTTTTCACGTGGAGGTCCAATTTAGCTTCAAAGTCGCGATTTGCGAGTTATCGCTGGTTCAGAAGCAGTTGCAGTATTTTGGGTATATCTTTGGCTTTAGATGTCCGTTTTGTGTGGTTCAGGTGTCATTTCAAAGCTAAGAAAGAGATATAAAACTTTCATGCTTTTCATTTTGAGAAATTATGGCTGCATCAAGTTCTAATTTCAGCTTGAAGTTGAAGATACAAGCAGGAACCACCTGAGAAGACTATTTTGGGGTTTTTATGGCCAATCTTATTTTGTAACGTATTTTATTTTATGTTCCTATTTATTTACATTATTTAGGATGTTATTTAGGCCATGGAAGTGATTCAGGTCACTTAGGATAAATGGAATTCGCTGCACACCTTAAACATGTGTTAAAAGGGTGTAGGAATCCTAGTTTGACTAGGTTTTCTTGAGTCCTTTGTAACTAGGTTTCCTAGGTGACTTGGGCTGCGAATTTTGCCCAGATTTTTACCCTAGTTTAGGCCTATATAAAGGCACATATTCTGGATGTAAACACACAGATTAATGCCGAAACAATATTGCTCTTTGTAGAGGTTTTCTCTTTGGTTCTTTGTGGACTGCCTTGGTGCACAAGTGTACTTGTGTTCTTTGAGTTCTATACTTCTCGTTTCTAATCACAGGTTGATTAGGGGTGGGGGTTTTAAACCCAGTCTTTTTGATGTCTTGTGGAGCTTGAATCTCATCTTGGGCGCGTTTCATGGTCTTTATACCATCGGGGTTCGCATCAGTTAGGTAATAACTTTTCAACTACTGGAGTTGATAAATGTGTTTACACAAAACTTGAAGGATTTGAATGTGTAATAATTAGCCTCTATGTGGATGATATGCTCATTTTTGGAACTACTCTTGAAATAGTTGAACACACCAAAAGCTTCCTATCTTCACAGTTTGACATGAAAGATCTAGGGGAAGCTAGTGTAATTTTGGGTGTTAAAATCATAAGGAAAGAAAGTTGCTTAATGTTGTCACAAGAGCACTATGTTGAAAAACTTCTAATGAAGTTTAACTATTTTGAGGTGACACCTGTGAGCACTCCTTATGATGAAACACACAATTAAAGAAAAATAAAGGTGAAAGTGTTGCTCAACAAGAGTATGCACAAATTATTAGAAGTCTGATGCACCTAATGAACTTCACTCGACCTGACATAGCTTATGTTGTGTGTAGATTGAGTAGATATACTCAAAATCCGAATGAAGAACATTGGAATGCTTTGGTAAGAATTATGAAATATCTAAAAGGTACCATGAAATGTGGTATCATGTATAGTGGTTTTCCCGCTGTACTAGAAGGGTACAGTGATGCTAATTGGATTTCTGACTCTGATGAAACCAAATCTACTAGTGGGTACATTTTCACTCTTGGTGGTGGAGCTGTGTCTTGGAAATCTTCAAAGCAAACCATCATTGCCAGATCCACTATGGAGTCAGAATTTATAGCCTTAGAAATGGCTGGAAGTGAAGCTGAGTGGTTGAAAAACTTCTTAGCAGATATACCGTTGGGTATAAAGCCAATGCCTTCTGTGTCTATGCATTGTGATTGCCAAGTTTCAATAGCAATTGCAAAAAAAAAAACTTACAATGGCAAAAATTGACACATTCGATTAAGACATGATGTTGTAAAGCAGCTGCTTAATGATGGTGTTATATCAATTGATTAAGTAAAGTCAGAAGTGAATTTGGCCGATCCTTTGACTAAACCTTTGGGAAGGAAAATGATATATGAAACATCGAGGGGAATGGGACTATTGCCAACCTGAGTCAATAGTGATGGTAACCCAACCTATGTGATTGGAGATCCCATGAATTAGGTTCATATGGGTAATAACAAGTCATTGTTAGACCTGGAAGCATTATCGAAACTTTTCCTTAAAAAGTCCCTCCTATGGTGTAGATAATACAAATACTGCATTTACTAGAGGATGAGCAAAAAAATCTTAATGATTTACATAAGCCATGATGGGTAGTGTATTTATGCAGTATACACTTGATGGAATCACCTATATGGGTGTAGGAGTGAAGCCGCTCCTATGAGATTTGTAGCAGAATCTGTAAAGCACTCATGAAAACCAGGACATGCGCATGGCCGATAAGCGCAACATTGCGATGAACAGCAGAAATTGTGGGGGTGTAATGTGATCAATGAATCACTTAAATTACAAAAGGGTATTTGGTTCATAGAAACTAAATGCTTCACCAAGTACTCTGTAAGTTAAGTATCATTGGCTCTAGGATTGGTTCATAGTCTAATAGACACCAGCCACAATGCATTGCATTCCTGAGCTTGAAGCTAGCAAGAAACTTTGAAGTAATGCTTTTTGAAATATGTGGGGGATTGTTGTCAAGTATTCCAAAAGGCATATCCCACATGGCTTGGACAAGGAGAGCTTCTAGACTTTATAAGTTAGCATGCCCAAGTGGGCTAGGTAAGAAAGAAAGTAGTAATGGGCTTGCGTGCACAAGATGAGCCAAAAAAGTGGAAAGAGCCCAATTCCCCCCCCCTGTGAGCAAAGTATCACGAGGCCTAGTCCAAGTCAGTTTTTACATTTTCCTGAATTTACTTTTTTACCCTTACCCAGAAAAATTGTTTTTCATATGTTGGAAAACAAAACGAGCTCAACGTACAAAATCATAACTAATATTATTAATTTTGTAACTCCCACTATTACTACCCAACATTCAAATTCGGACCACTGCTACCTATAAATACCCACTTTCACTCCACTCTCAAATCACCCCGCTTTCGAGCTCTCTCTTCTTTCCCCCTCCTGCTCTAATCCTTGCTGGTTCTTGTGTTTCTACTGATTCCTAGAGTATCCCGGGTGTGAGTGCACACTTCCCAGAAGACCCATTGTATCTTGGGGGATTTTCACAGACCTATTCTCCTACACGTTTTGGAGAGTCGCGAGCTGTAATCCTTGAGGACTGTGTATACACGCCTCGGGTCGCTAGTGGTTCATGACTGTTGCAACTCATTAATTCCAACACAAGTTACTAGTGTTTCCATTCCATTCCACAGTAAATGTGAATGTTTGTTTTCTGAACTAGTTGTCAATCTTACCATTCTAAACTGGTTGTGAATGTTTCATCTCCAATGTAGGCTAGTTGTAATTGTTTGTATTCTAAACTAGTTGTGAATATTTCTATTCCATTCTAAACAAGTTGTGAATGTTTCTATTCTAAACTACTTGTTAAAGTTTTTATTTTATTCTAAACAAGTTATGAATGTCTCTATTCAAAACTAGTTGTGAACGATTCCATTTCATTCTAAACAAGTTATGAATTCTTTTTTTGAAGCTAATGGCAAATGTTTCAATTCTGAACAAGTTGTGAATGTTTCTATTCTAATCAAGTTATGAATGTTTCTATTCTAAACTACTTGTTAAGGTTTTCATTCCATTCTAAATATGTTGAGAATGTTTATATTCCAAACAAGTTCTGAATGTTTCCATTCCATTCTAAACAAGTTGTCAATGTTTTCATCCCATTCCAAAGAAGCTGTGAATGTTTTTATTATAAACTAGTAGAAAATGTTTCCATTACATACTAATTTTGAACATTTCCATTCCACTCTAAAGATGTTGTTAATGTTTTCATTTCATTCTAAACATGCTTTGAATGTTTCCATTCCATTTGAAACAAGTTGTGAAAGTTTCCATTCAATTCCAAACTAGTTGTGAATTTTTCCATTCCCTTCCAAACATGTTATGAATGTTTTTATTTCATTGTAAACATGTTGGGACTGTTTCCATTCTATTCAAAATAGGTTGTGAATGTTCCCAATCCATTCCCAACAGGTTGTGAATGTTTGTATTCAAAACTTGTTGCCAATGTTTCCATTCCAAACTAGTTGTGAATATTTCCATTCTATTCTAAACAAGTTAGGAATGTTCCATTTTCAAACGAGTTATGAATGTTTCCATTTCATTCTAAATAGGTTATGAATGTTTCTGTTCTAAATAAGTTGTGAAGGTTTTATTTCCATTCTAACCATCTTGTCAATGTTTCTATTCCAAACAAGTTCTGAATGTTTCCATTCCATTCTAAACAAGTTTTGAATGTTTCTATTACAAACTAGTTCTGAATGCTTCCAGTCCAAACTAGTTTCTAACATTTCCATTCCATTCTAAATAAGTTGTGAGTGTTTACATTTCATTCTAAACATGTTGTGAATGTTTCCATTCCAATCCAAATAAGTTATGAATGTTTTCTTCCATTCTAAATAAGTTTTGAATGTTTTGATTCTGAACTAGTTGTCAATGTTTCTATTCTAAACTAGTTGTGAATGCTTCTATTCCAAATGAGTTGTGAATGTTTTCTATTCTAAACTAGTTCTAAATGTTTCCATTTCATTCCAGATGGGTTTTGAATGTTTCCATTCCATTCTAAATAAGTTGTGAATCTATGCACTGCATCATAAGCAAGTTGTGAATATTTCTGCTCCAACCCAGTTATGATTGTTGCCTTTCCAAACTCGTTGTGAATCTTTCTTTTGTATTTTAAACTAGTTGTGAGTGTTTTATCCTAAACTAGCTTTGAATGTTTCCATTCCATTCTAAGCAAGTTGTGATTGCTTCTTTTAAAAACAAGTAGTGAATGTTTTTCTTTCTTTCTAAGTAAGTTGTGACTGTTTCTATTAGAAACAAGTAGTGAATGTTACCATTTCATTCCAAAGAGGTTGTGAATGTCTCTATTCCAAACTAGTTGTGATTGTTCTCATTCTATTCTAAACAAGTTATGAATGTTTCAGTTCCAACTAGTTATGATTGTTTTTATTCTAAACATGTTATGAATGTTTCTATTCTAAATAAGTTATGAATGTTTTTATTCCAAACAAGTTGTGAAATTTTCCATTCCACTCTAAAGTTGTTGTGAATTTTTTTGTTTTAAACTAGTTGTAAATGTTTCAGTTTCTCTCTAAACTATTTTTGGAAGCTTCTATTCAAAACTAGTTGTGAATGTTTCCATTCCATTCTAAACAAGTTGTGAATGCTTCTGTTCCAAAGTAGTGGCGAAATTTTCCATTCCTTTTTAAACAAGTTGTAACTATTTTTATTCTAAACTAGTTTGTAAATGTTTCCATTCGACTCTAAATGAGTTGTCAATGTTTATTTTCCAAGCTAGTTATGAAAGTTTCTATTCCATTCGAAAAAAGTTGTGATGGTTTCTCTTCCAAACAAGTTGTGAATGTTTCTATTCCAAAGTTGTTATGATCGTTTCCATTCCATTGTAAACTAGTTGTGAATATGTCTATTTCAAACTAGTTATGAATGTTTCCTTTCAATTCTAAACTAGTTGTGAATGTTTCTATTCCAAACTAGTTATGAATGTTTCCATTCTAGACAAGTTATGAAAGTTTCTATTCGAAACAAATTGTGATTGTTTCAACTCCAAATTAGTTGTGAATGTTTCTATTTCAAACTAGTTATGAATGTTTCTTTTCCAACTAGTTGTGAATGTTTCTCTTCAAAACAAGTTATGAATGTTTCTGTTCCAAACAAGCAGTGAATGTTTCTACTCCAAACAAGTTGTGAATGTTTTCATTCTGTTCCAAACAAGTTGTGAATGTTTCCATTAAATTCTAAACAAGTTTTGAATGTTTCTGTTCCAAACTAGTTGTTAATGTTTACACTCCATTCTAAGCCAGTTCTGAATGCTTCTTTTGGAACTAGTTGTGAATGTTTCCATTCTATTCTAAACAAGTTTTGAATGTTTGTATTCCAAACCCTGTGTAAATATTTCCATTGCATTCCAACCTACTTGTAAATGTTTCTAATCTATTATAAACAAGTTATAAATGTTTCCATTCCACTCTAAAAAAGTTATGAATGTTTCTATTGTAAACAAGTTGTAAATGTTTCCATTCCAAACTAGTTGTGAATGTTTCCTTTCCATCCTAAACTAGTTTTGAATGTTTTTATTCTAATCTAGTTGTGAACATCTTTATTCTAAACAAGTTGTGAAAGTTTGTATTCCAAACTAGTTGTCAAAATTTTGATTTCAATCTAAACAAGTTGTGAATGTTTCCTTTCCATTCATAATGAGTTGTTAATGTTTTTATTCCAAACAAGTTTTTATTGATTCCATTCACTCTAAACATGTTGTGAATGTTTCTATTCTGAACAAGCTTTGAATGCTTCTATTCCAAAACTAGTTGTGAATTTTTCCATTCCATTTTAAACAAGTTTTGAGTCTCCCTATTCCAATTTAGTAGTGACTGTTTCAAGTTCATTCCAAACAAGTTGTTAATGTCTCTGTTCCACACTAATTATGATTGTTTCAATTCCATTATAAACTAGTACTGAATGTTTCTACACTTAACTAGTTGTGGATGTTTGCATTCCATTCTAAAGAGGTTGTGACTATTCCTATTCCAAACTAGTTGCAAGTGATCCGTACCATTCTAAACTAGTTCTAAATGTCTCAGTTCCAAACTAGTTGTGAATGTTTCCATTCCATTCTAAAAATTTTTTGAATGTTTCTACTATAATGACATTATGAATGTTTCTATTCCAAACTAGTTGTGAAGGTTTTTATTATATTCAAAACTAGTTATGAATGTTTCCATTCCCTTCTAAACTAATTGTGAATGTTTTTATGCTAAACTACTTGTGAATGTTTCCATTATATTCTAAACAAGTTATGAATGTTTCTTTTCCAAACTTGTTGTGAAAGTCTCCCTTCCATTCTCAACTACATGTGGGTGGTTCTTTTCCAATCTAGTTGTGAATGTTTCAATTACAAAGTACTTCTGATTGTTTCCACTCCATTCTAAACTAGTTGTGAATACTTCTATTCCAAACTAGTTGTGTATGTTTCCATTCCACTCTGAACAAGTTGTGAATGTTTTTATTCCAACCTGGATCTGAATGTTTTCATTCCATTCTAAACAAGTTGTGAATGTTTCTATGCCAAACTAGTTCTGAATGTTGATTCCATTCGAAACAAATTTTGAATTTTCTTTTTGAAACTGGTTGTGAATGTTCCCATTCCATTCTAAACTAGAAAAGAATTTTTCTATTATGACCTAGTTGTGAATGTTTCCATTCCAGTCTAAACTAGTTGTGAATGTTTCTATACTAAACTAGTTGTGTGTGTTTCCTTTCCACTCTAAGCAAGTTGGGAATGTTTCCATGCCAAACTACTTGTGAATGTGTCTATTCCAAACAAGTTGTGATTGTTTCCAATATAATATAAACTAGTTGTGAATGTGTTCATTCCAAACAAGTTGTGAATGTTTCCATTACATTCTAAATTAGTTGTGAATGTATCTATTCCATTCTAAACTAGTTATGAATGTTTCCATTTTATTCTAAACAAGTTGTGAATGTTTTTTTTTAAACTAGTTATGAAAGTTTCCATTTTGATTCTAAACTACATATGAATGTTTTTATTATATTCTTGTTGTGAATGTTTTTATTCGGAACTAATTGTGATTGTTTCCTTTCCATTCTAAACTAGTTATGAATGTTTCTACTCTAGACTAGTTCTGAACCTCTTCATTCCATTCTAAACAAGTTGTGAATGTTTCCATTGCATTTATGCAAGTTTTAAGTCTTTTTATTCAAAACTAGCAGTGAATTTGTCCATTTTATTCTAAACAAGTTGTGAATTCTACTCTAAACTAGATGTGTATGTTTCTATTCCATTCTAAGTAGGTTGGGAAAATTTTGATTCGAAACTAGTTTTGAATGTTTCATTCCAAAACTAGTTGTGATGGTTTCCAATCCATTCTAAACAAGTTTCAAATATTTCATTTCCAAACTAGTTGTGAATGTTTATATTATATTCAAAAACAAGCTGTGAATGTTTCCATTTCATCTTTTTATTCGAAACTAGCAGTGAATTTGTCCATTTTATTCTAACCAAGCTGTGAATGTTTCTACTCTAAACTAGATGTGTATGTTTCTATTCCATTCTAAGTAGGTTGGGAAAATTTTGATTTGAAACTAGATTTGAATGTTTCATTCCAAAACTAGTTGTGATTTTTTCCAATCCATTCTAAACAAGTTGCAAATATTTCATTTCCAAACTAGTTGTGAATGTTTATATTATATTAAAAAACAAGTTGTGAATGTTTCAATTACAACTAGTTTTGAATCTTCCTATTCTAAACAAGTTGTGGATGTTTTTGTTCTAAACAAGTTTTGAATCTTTTTATTCTAAACAAGTTCTGAAGGTTCCAATCCGCTGTAAAGCTATTGTGAATGTTTCTATTTCAAAGTAGTTGTGCATATTTTCATTTCATTCTAAAGTAGTTTTGAATGTTTCTATTCCAAACAAGTTGTGAATGTCTCCATTCTACTATAAACAAGTTACGAATGCTTCTAGTCCAAAGTAGTTGTAAAGTTTTCCATTCCATTCTAAACAAGTTATGAATGTTTCTATTTCGAAGTAGTTGTAAATGATTCAATTCCATTCTAAGCTAGTTGTGAATATTTTCATTTTAATTTAAACAAGTTGTGAACGTTTATACTCTAAACTAGATGTGTATGTTTCTATTCCATTGTAAATAGGTTATGAAAATTTCTATTCAAAACTAGTTTTGAATGTTTCTTTCCTAAACTAGTTGTAAATGTTTCTTGTCTAAGCTAGTTGCAAATATTTCTATTCCAGTCTAAAAAAGTTATGAATGTTTCTCTTCCAAACACGTTGTGAATGTTTCTATTCCAAACTAGTTCTAAATGCTTCCATTCCATTGTAAACTAGTTGTTAATATGTATTCCAAACATGTTGTGATAGTTTCTATTCAAAACTAGTTGTCAATGTTTCCATTCCATTCCAAACTATATGTGAATGTTTCTATTCCAAACTTGTTATGGATGTTTCCATTCTAAACAAGTAGTGAAAGTTTTTATTTCAAAAAAATTGTGAGTGCTTCTACTCCAAATTAGTTGTGAATGTTTTCCTTTCATTTCAAATGAGTTGTGAACATTTCTATCCCAAACAAGTTATGAATTTTTTTATTCCAACTTGTTTTAAATGTTTCTATTCAAAACAAGTTCTGAATGATTTTATTGAAAACAAGCCGTGAATGTTTCTACTCCAAACTACTTTTGAATCTTTCCACTCCATTCCAAATAAGTTGTGATTGTTTCTATTCCAAACAAGTTGTGAATGTTTCCATTTGAAACTAGTTGTAAATGTTTCCATTCCATTCTAAACAAGTGTTGAGAGTTTCTGTTCCAAACTAGTTGTTAATGTTTTCACTTCATTCTAAACAAGTTCCCAATGCTTCCATTCCAAACTAGTTGTGAATCTTTCCATTCAATTTTGAACAAGTTTTTAATGTATCTAATCCATTATAAACAAGTTGTGAATGATTCCTTTCCATTCTAAACAAGTTATGAACATTTCTATTCCAAACAAGTTGAAAATGTTTCCATTCCAAACTAGTTATGAATATTTCCCTTATATTCTAAACTATTTTGCATGTTTTTATTCTAATCGCGTCATGAATGTTTCTATTCCAAATAAGTTGTAAATTTTTCTACTCTATACTAGTTGTGAAAGTTTTGATTTCAAATTACACAAGTTGTGAATATTTCCATTCCATTCCATTCTAAATGAGTTATGAATATTTCTATTCCAAACAAGTTTTGATTGTTTCTATTCCACTCTAAACAGGTTATGTATGTTTCAATTCCAAACAAGTTTTGAATGTTTCTAATCCAAACTAGTTATGAATGTTTCCATTCCATTTTAAACAAGTTGTGAGCCTTGCTATTCCAAATTAGTAGTGAATGTTTCAATTTCATTCCAAATATATTGTGAATGTTTCTGTTCCAAACTAGCTATGATTGTTTCCATTCCACTGGAAACTAGCCATGAATATTTCTATTACTAACTAGTTGTGGATGTTCTCAGTCCATTATAACAAATTTGTGAATGTTTCTATTCCAAACTAGTTATGAATGTTTTATCCTAAACTAGTTGTGAATGTTTCCATTCCATAATAGTTGTGAATGTTATCTTCCAAACTAGTTGTGAATGTTTATTCTAAACTAGTTGTGAATGTTTCTATTACAATCACGCTGTGAATGTTTATATTCCAAACTAGTTGTAAAGGTTTCCATTCTATTCTAAACTAGTTGTGAATGTTTCTATACCAAATTTGTTGTGAATGTTTCGATTCTATTCTAAAGTAGTTGTGAAAGTTTCAATTCTAAGCTACTTGTGAATGTTTCCACTATATTCTAAACAAGTTGTGAATATGTTCTTTTCCAAACTTATTGTGAAAGTCTTCATTCCATTCTAAACTACATGTGGATGTTTCTATTTCAATATAGTCATGAATGTTTCTATTGTAAACTAGTTGTGATTGTTTCCACTCCATTCTAAACTAGTTGTGAATGTTTCTAGTCCAAACATGTTGTGAATATTTCTATTCTAAACTAGTTGTAAATCTTTCCATTCCATTTTGAGTAGGTTATGAATGTTTCTATGCCAAACTAGTTGTGACTGTTTTCATTCCATTCAAAAGAAGTTATGAATTTTCTTCTTCAAACTAGTTGTGAATGTTTCAATTCCATTCTAAACTAGTTATGAATGTTTCTATTACAACCTTTTTGTGAATGTTTGTATTCTAAACTAGTTGTGAATGTTTCCGTTCTATTCTAAACTAGTTGTGAATGTTTCCACTCTATTCAATACAAGTTGTGAATGTTTCCACTCTATTCAATACAAGTTCTGAATGTTTGCACTCTATTCTATACAAGATGTGAATGTGTCTATTCCAAACTAGTTCTAAATGTTTTTATTACAAACTAGTTATGAATGTTTCTATTACATACTAGTTGTGATCATTTCTATTCCATGCTAAACTAGTTATGAATGCTTCTATTCAAAGTTATTTATGAATTCTTCCATTATATTCTAGGCAAGTTGTGATGATTTCTATTCCAAACCAGTTGTGATTGTTTCTATTCCATTCAGAACAAGTTGTGAATGTTTCTAGTGTAAACTAGTTGTGAATGTTTCCATTCCATTTTAAACAAGTTCTAAACATTTTCGTTGCATTATAAACATGTTATGAATGTTTCTATTGCAAACTAGCTGTGAATGTTTCCATTTCTTTCTAAAAAAACTTGTGAAGGTCTCTATTCCAAACTAGTTATGAATGTTTCCATTACAGGCAAGTTGTGAGTGTTTCTACTCGAAACTAGGTGTGAATGTTTCTATTCTAGGCAACTTGTTATTGTTTCTATTCCAAACTAGCTCTGATTCTTTCCATTCCATTCTAAACTTGTTGTGAATGTTTCTCTTCCAATATAGTTGTGAATGTTTCTATTGCAAACTAGTTGTGCTTGTTTCTATTACAAACTAGTTTTGAATGTTTCTATTCTGAACTAGTTGTGAATGTTTTCGATCCATTCTAAACAAGTTGTGGATGTTTATATTTCAAAGATGTTGTGAATGTTTTAATTTCATTGTAAACAAGTTGTTAATCTTTCTATTCTAAACTAGTTGTGAATGTTTCTATTCTAAACTACTTGTGACTATTTCAGTTTCATTCTAAATAAGTTTGGAATTTTTATATTGCAAAGTAGTTATGAATGTTTTGCGTTTCATTCTTGTTACCACCTTATAAAATGGGAGAATTACAAGTGTGTCATAATGGCTAAAAACCATTATATTGTGTAATTCTCACCATAGTGTTTGAAGTGTGGGGGGTAAAAATCATGATCAACACCTCCTTAAAAGTGTTCCAAGTTGGTAACTTGGTCCCCAAGAAAATCCTTAAGGATTGCTTGTTTGTCAAGCAACCTATGGACTTTTTTGTAAGGTTTTGGAAATTTGGGTACTCAATTGGAAAACTCTCAAGAAAGAGACTTGGAGAGTCATGGGAAGGATATGAATGGTATGAAAGTGTTATTGGAGGACCAAATTGCTCATGGAAGACAAGTTTGGACAAAGGAAACACTAAAGGCAATAAGGACCTAAATGTCCTAGTGTAAACCTTAAGGTGTTCAAGCTTTTGACTTAAGTCTAAGGGTGGAATTGTGGGGTTATCCCACCATGGGGGGAGGCAGCCAAGACTTGATAATTAGTCAAAAATGTTGGGCACATGTGTACCAATGAGTTTAAGACAAAGAAACCATAATTAGTGAGAAAGAAAATGACATAAAGCAAGGTTAAGCTTGTTAAGTGTGTTTTGTGCCCTTAAGCTCATTTAAGGCCATTTAAGTGGCCAAATCACTTATCCCTCTCTCATTTTCGTCCTCCCCCAGCCCAAGAACACAGCCATACTTCCTCCATAGCCACCATACCTCCAAGATTGAAATTGAAGGCAAAAGAAAGCAAGAAAGGGCAATTGGAAGCTATGTGGTGCTAAGACTTGAGTGCACCTAGGATCAAGCTCCAATTTCAGCATACCCATCAAGGTAAGGGTTCTCTTGCTCTCATGGGTTGTTTTATGTATTTTCAAACATCCATGGAGCTATGGCTAAGCTTGGAAGAGAGCCATGAGCTTGATGAACCAAGCTTATTGAGGGGAGTGCACTTAGTGAAGGTTTTGTGACCTAGTGTGAAGTGCACAATGATGGCAGTAAAGTGAGGGTTTCTAGAGCCCAAAGTTAGTACTAACTATTGTTAAAATCCTCCTAAGACCAAGCATTAGCTTGAGGAGGGCTGCCATAGTGATGTGGTTATGTTTATTATGTGTTTTATGGACTAATCTATGGTTATTGTTGCTGCTGCATTTCAAGTGTTTGTTGGTTGTGAATGGCCGCTGCATTTGGTTGCTATATCTTGTATATATGCATTGTGGTTTTTTTATTTTAGTGTCTTTGGATTCAGGTTTTAATGAGGATCATATTACCTTAAGAAACTAAGTGTTACCCTTACTAAGTTTCTCAATGAAACTTACTCCCCTCAATTCTGTCATTTCAGGTCCAGCTGAAAGATCACATTCAAACTGAAATTTTTAGTTTGAGTTTTGATCTGAAATTTCAGGTACATGAACTTCCACATGTCTAGTTGTGATCTGGAAATTTTGGTGATTTTAGGAGCACATTTGGTATTTTTAATGGTGGTACTTACTGTGTTGTGCAGCAGCTGTCCAGCATCCTGTTTCTGGAGTCCATTGTGTCTCAGGCACTCCTGTAACCTAGGGTGTGTATTTAGCTGAGTTAAGACTATATTGTAGTGCATGTATGCATGTACATGTAGTGTATGTAAGATGAGACAAGTATGTGAACATTTGACTAATGTTTTGGCTATGTAAGTGATGTGGTGCAAAGCTGCCTAAGTGTGAATGATAGGCTGCTTATTTGTAAATTCTGTTTTGGCCACATAAAGTTTCTAGATGCAAGAGAATATAATTAATATATGTATTGGACATGTATGGGATAGCCTTGGAGGGCTTTTCCCTTGTGAATGAAGTATTTTCATGGTTTGGAAAAAATGTATGGGCAAAATGGTCCAAAAGTTGCCAGAATTTTGGACCATGTACCTAAAGTTTAATATCTCCCTGTGTAGAATGAATATTGGTATGAAATTTTCACCACACCTAGATAACATCTAGAGGTTGAACTGGAATTTGGAATTTCTGGATTTCAATCCTTGTAGCCAAAGATATGACATTGCAAAATTGGCTGAGTTACTGTTTATTTGGTCAGAATTTTGTAACCAACTTCAAAAATCCATAACTTGGTCCATAGGTGGCCTATTGATGTAAAAAAAAATTTCTTGGTTTTCTCTAAGTCTCTAATTCATAATGGAACAAATAAAATAGGGGGTATGAGGCTATACTGATACATTTTATTAGTGGAAGTTACAGGTGCAGTAGCTGGCCACTAGAACTTAACAAGATTGCCTAATGTGTGGAAGCCAAAACTAAGACTTGTGCTAGTGTTTTCCTTCTTTGCTGCCATGGTGTGCATGAAATGTGAATATGTGTGTGATGGTTGGACCAATATGAATGTATTTACATAGTGCCCAAGAGGGCCACTTGGGTACATACACTAAGGGTAGTGTTCTGATGGCCTACAGAACATTATCAATCCTGGGAGTCTAAATGCACAGTTTTGGCACCATAACTGGACTACCCCGGAGTGGGTAACAATTCTAAACAATTTTGTGACTATTTTCATTCCAAATGACTTATGAAGGTTTCCATTCCATTCTAAACAAGTGGTGAATATTTATATTCTAAATCAAATGTGAATGTTTCTACTCTAAACAATTTGTTAATGTTTTTTTTTCTAAACATGTTGTGAATGGTTCTATTCTAGTCAAGTTATGAATGTTTCCATTTCATTTCAAACTAATTGTCAATGTTTATATTCCAAATAGTTATGAATGTTTCCCCTTCATTGTAAACTAGTTTTCAATGTTTCTTTTCCAAACCAGTTGTGAATGTTTCTTTTCCAAGCCAGTTGTGAATGTTTATATTTTAAACTAGTTATGAATCTTTCCAATATATTCTAAACAGGTTGGGAATGTTTCTTTTCCAAACTACTTGTCATTGTTTCTATTCCATTCTTAACAAGTTATGAATTTTTTTATTCCAAACCAGTTTTGGTTATTTCCATGTCATTCTAAACAAGTTGTGATTGTTTCTATTCCACACTATTTATGAATGTTTCTTTTCTAAACAAGTTCTAAAACTTTCAATTCTAATTATTTCGTGTATGTTTCTCTTCAAAATAAGTTGTGAATGTTTCCATTGCATTATAAACTAGTTGTGATTGTTTGTATTCCAATCTAATTGTGAATGTATCCATTCCATTCTAAGCTAGTTGTGAATCTTTCTATTCCAAACTAATTGTGAATTTTTCCATTGTACTCTAAGCAAGTTGTGAATGTCTCTATTTCAAGCAGCTGTGAATGTTTCCATTCCACTTTAAAAGAGTTATGAATGTTTATATTCCAAACATGTTGTGAATGTTTCTATTCCAAACTAGTTGTGAGTGTTTCCATTATGTTACCACCTCACAAAATTTGGAGAATTACAAGTATGACATAATGATCAAAAAACCATTATATTGTGTAATTCTCTTGATAGTGATTGAACTATGAGGGGTATAAGGTATAATAAACACCTCCTTAAAAGTGTTCTAGGTTGGTAAGTTGGCCCTCAAGAAAAGCCTTAAGGATTGATTGTTTTTTAAGTAACCTGTGGACCTTTTTGTAAGGTTTTGGAAATTTGGGTACTTAATTGCAAAACTCTCTAGAAAGAGCCTTGGAGAGTTATAGGAGTGATATGAATGGTATAATAGTGCTATTGGAGGACCAGATTTCTCATGGAAGACAAGTTTGGACAAAGGAAACACTAAAGGCATTAAGGACCTAAATGTCTTAGTGTAAACCTTAAGGTGTTCAAGTTGTTGACTTAAGTCAAAGGGTGAAATTGTGGGGTTATCCCACTATGGGGGAGGCAACTATGGCTTGATAACTAATAAAAAAGGTGGGAAAAATGTGAACCAATAAGTTTTCGACAAAGAAATCATGCTTATGGGCAAAGAAAATGACATAAAGCATAATTAAGGCTAATAAGGATGTTTAGTTTCCTAAAGCTAATTTAAGAAGCCAAACTCAATTTTTCTTCTCTCATATTCAACCCAAACAGCCACCACCCTCCTTCACGCTTCTTCCATAGCTCCTCCATAGCCACCATACCTCGAAGATTGAAATTGAAGGAAAAAGGAAGTAATTAGAAGCAAACTAGAGCTATTGCTTGAATACTTCAAGGATCAAGCTTCAAATTTAGCCTACTCATCTTGGTAAGGGTTCTCTTGCTCTCATGGATTGTTTATTGTATTTTCAAGAATCGATGGAGCCAGGGCTAAGCTTGGAAGAGAGCCATGAGCTTAATGAACAAAGCTTAGTGAGGGGAGTGCACTTATTGAAGGTTTTGTGACCTAGTGTGAAGTGCACAATGTTAGTAGTGAAGTGAGGGTTCCTAAAGCCCAAAGTTAGTTCTAACTAGTGTTAAAATTCTCCTAAGACCAAGCATTAGCTTGATGACAACTGCCATAGTGATTTGGTTATATTTATTATGTGTTTTATGGACTAACCTATGGTTTATGTTGCTGCCGCATTTCAGGTGTTTCTATTTTGTGAATGGCTGCTGTATTTGGTTTCTATATATTGTATATATGCATTGTGGTTTTGTGTTTTAGTGTATTTAGATTCAGGTTTTAATGAGGGTCACATTTCCTTAAGAAACCAAGTGTTTCCTTTACTAAGTTTCACAACAAAACTTACTCCCCTCAATTCTTCCATTTCAGGTCTAGCAAAAAGATCACATTCAAGCTGACCTTTGTCATTTGACTTTTGATCTGAAATTTCAGGAATTTTAACTTCCATGTATCTACCTATGATCTGGAAATTTTTGTGATTTTAGGAGAACATTTGGTATTTTTAGTGATGGTGCTTATTGTGTTATGCAGCAACTATCCAGCATCCTGTTTCTGGAGTCCATTGTGTCTCAGGAAGTGCTGTAACGTAGGTGCATACCATTATGTAGTGCATGTGTGCATGTACATGTAGTGTACATAAAATGAGACAAGTATGTGAACATTTTAGTAATGCTTTGGCTATGTATGTGATGTGGTGCAAAACTGCCTAAGTGTGAATGATAGGCTGCTTAGTTGCAAATTCTGCTTTGGCTGCACAAAGTTGCTAGATGCAAGAGCATGTAATTCCTCCATGTATGGGACATGTATGGGATAGCCTTGAAGGGCTTTCCCCTCGTGAATGAAGTGATTGGACACTTATGAAACCTCGTATGGGCAAAATGGTCATAAAGTAACCAGAATTTTGACTCTACACTCAAAGTTCTATATCTCTCTATGTAGAATGAATCTTGGTATGAAATTTTGACCAACCCTAGAGTACATCTAGAGGTTTAATGGAGATTTTGAATTTCTGAATTTAGAGTCCTTTAGCCAAAGATATGATGTTGAAAATTTGGCTAAGTTATTGTTCATTTGGTCAGAATTTTGTAACCAACTTAAAAAATCCATAACTTGGTCCATAGGTGGGCTATTGATGTAAAACCAAATTCCTTGGTTTTATTAAAGACTCTAATTGATAATGAAGAAAATAGAAAATGGGAGTACATGGCTAGATTAATACATTTTTTTTTTGAAGAAGTTTCAGGTGTAGTGGCTGGTCATTTACACTTAATAAGATTGCCTAATGTGTGGTAGCGAAGATTAAGACTTGTGCTAGTGTTTTCCTTCCTTGATACCACAACATGCATAAAATATGAATATATGTGTAATGGTTGGAACACTATGCATGCATGTACATAGTGCCCAAGATGGCCACTTGGGTATGTGCACTAAGTGTATTGTTCTGATGGCCTACAGAATATACCAATTCTGGGAGATTTAAATGTACAATTTTGGCACCATAATTGGTCTACCCCAAAGTGGGTAACATATTCCATTCTAAACAAGTTGTGAATGTTTCTACTCCAAACTATTTGTGAACATTACTATTCCAAACTGGTTGTGAATGTTTCCATTCTAAACTTGTTGTGGATGTTTCTATTCCAAACAAGTTATGAATGTTTCCACTCTAAATAAGTTGTGAACATTTCCATTGCATTCAAAATAAGTTTTTAATGTTTCTATTCCAAAATATTTGTGAATGTTTCTATTCCAAACTAGTTGTGAATGTTTACATTCCATTCTTAACAAAGTTGTGAACGTTTTTATTTCAAACTAGTTATGAATGTTCCCATTCCATTCTAAGCAAGTTGTGAGTGTTTATATTCTAAAAAAGTTATGAATGTTTCTATTTGAAGCTAGTTGTGGCTGTTTGCATTGCCTTTTAAACTAGTTGTTAATGTTCCTAATCCAAACTAGTTTTGAATGTTTCTTTTTTCAAACTAGTTGCGAATGTTTTCACTCCATTCTAAACAAGTTGTGAGTGCTTCTATTTGAAACTGGTTGTGATTTTTTGTATTCTGAACTAGTTGTGAATATTTCTATTCCAAACAAGTTGTTCATGTTATTATTCCAAACTTTTTGTCGTTGTTTCTATTCAAAACTAGTGGTGAATGTAGCTATTCCAAACAAGTTATAAATGTTTCTATTCCAAACTAGTTGTGAATGTTTCCATTCCCTTCTAAATTAGTGGTGAATGTTTCTATTCCAAACAAATTATGGATGTTTCCATTCCATTCGAAATAGGTTATGAGTGCTTCTATTCCAAACTACTTGTGGATGTTTCTATTCCCTTCTAAACAAGTTGCGAATGTTTCCATTCTGTTCTAAACTAGTTATGAATGTTTCTATTCTAAACTAGTTGTTAATGTTTCCATTCCATTCTAAACAAGTTCTAAATGTTTCTATTCCAAACTAGTTATGAATCTTTCCATTCCATTTTAAACTAGTTGTCAATGTTTTCATTCCAAACTAGTTGTGAATGTTTCTATTGTAGACAACCTATGAATGTTTCTATTCCAAACAAGTTGTGAATATTTCTATTCGAACTAGTTGTAAATGTTTCTATTGCAAAGTAGCTATGAACGTCTCTATTTGAAAGTAGTTGTGACTGTTTTGATTCTAAACTAGTTGTGAATTTTTGGATTCCAAACAAATTGTCAATGTTTCTATTCTATACTAATTGTGAATGTTTCCATTCCATTCTGAAGTAGCTGTCATTGTTTCTGTTCCATTGAAAATAAGTTATGAATGTGTCTATTCTTCACTTGTTATGAATGTTTCCACCTTATTCTAAATAAATTAATAGTGTTTCTAATCCAAACTAGTTGTGAGTGTTTCCATTTCATTTGAAACAAGTTTTCAATGTTTCTATTCCAAACAAGTTGTGAATGTTTCCATTCCATTCTAAACAAGTTGTGAACATTTATATTCTAAACAAGTTCTGAATGTTTTGATTCTATTTTAAATAAGTTGTGAATGTTTTTATTCTAAACTAGTTGTGATTGTTTCCATTCCATTATCAGCAAGTTGTGAATGTTTCTATTCAAAATTTGTTGTGAATATTTATATTTTAAATTGTTTGTTATTATGTCCACCCATTTTAAACAAGCTGTGAATGTTCATATTCCAAACTAGTTGTCAATGTTTCCATTCTATTCTTAACATGTTGGGAATGTTTCAATTCAAAACTAGTTGCCATTGTTCCTATCCCATTATCAAAATGCTGTGAATGTTTCTATTCCAAACTTACTGTGATTGTTTCCATTCCTTTCTAAACCAACTGTGAAAGTTTTTATTCCAAACTAGTTGTGAATGTTTTCATTCCATTCTAAACAAGTTGCAAGTTTTTCTACTATAAGCTAATTGTGACTGTTTGCATTCCAATCTAAACAACTTGTGAAAGTTTCTATTCTAAACAAGTTGTGAATGTTTATATTCCAAATTAGTTGTGAATATTTTCATTTAATTGTAAGTAGGTTGTGAATGTTTCTTTCCCAAATTAGTTGTGATTGTTTCTATTCCAAACTATTTGTGAATGTTTCTATTCTAAACAAGTTGTGAAGGTTTTTACGTAAAACTAGTTGTGAATCTTTCCATTCCAAACTAATTGTGAATGTTTCCAATCTACTCTAAATAAGTTTTGAATGTTTTTATTCCACAATAGTTGTGAATTTTTCCATTTGGTTCTGAAAAAGTTTAAAATGTCTCTATTCCAAAGTAGTTATGAATGTTTCCATTCCATTATAAACAAGTTGTAAATGGTTCTATTTCAAACTTGTTGTCAATATTTCTATTCCATTCCAAACTACTTGTGAATGTTTCTAATCAATTCTAAAGAAGTTGTGAATGTTTCTATTCCAAACTAGTTGTGAATGTTTCCATTCTAAACTGGTTTTGAATGTTTGTTTTCATTCTAAAATATTTGCGAAAGTTTCTATTCTAAACTTGTCGTTAATGTTTCCATTAGATTCTAAGCAAATTATGAATGTTTCTATTCCAAACTAGTTGTGATTGTTTCCACATCCTTCTAAACAAGTTGTGACTGTTTCTTTTCTAAACTACTTGTGAATGTTTATATTCCACACTAGTTATGAATGTTTCTGTTCTAAAAAAGTCATAAATGTTTCTATTATAAATAAGTTGTGAATATTTCTCTTCCAAATAAGTTGTAAATTTTTCCATTGCATTCTAAACTAGTTTTGATTGTTTCTATTCAAAACTAGTTGTGAATCTTTCCTTTTTATTCTAAGCTAGTTGTGAATTTTTCTATTCCAAATTAATTGTGAATGTTTCCATTACGCTCTAAACAAGTTGTGAACGTCCATATTTCAAACTAGCTTTGAATGTTTCTACTCCATTCTAAATAAGTTATGAATGTTTCTATTACGAACAAGTTTTGAATGTTTATATTCATCGCTAGTTTTGAATGCTTCTACTCCATCCTAAACAAGTTGTGAATGTTATGAATGTTTCTATTATAAACTAGTTGTGAATATTTCAATTCTAAACTTATTATGGATGTTTCTATTCTAAACTAGTTTTGAATATTATGAATGTTTCCATTCTAAACTTGTTATGGATGTTTCTATTCCAAAATAGTTATGAATGTTTCCATTGCATCCTAAAGAAGTTTTGAATGTTTCTATTTGAAATAAGTTGTGAAATTTTCTTTTCCAAATTAGTTGAGAATATTTCAATTCCATTTTTAACAAGTTATGAATGTTTCGATTCTAAACTAGTTGTGACTATGTTCATTCGATTCTAAATAAGGTGTGAATGTTTATATTCCAAACAAGTTGTGAATGTTTTAATTTTAAAGTAGTTGTCAAATTTTCCATTCCATTCTAAACAATTTGTGAATATTTATCTTGCAAACTAGTTATGAGTGTTTATGCTCCATTCTAAACTTGTTGTGAATGTTTCTATCCTATACTCATTGTCAATGTTACCATTCCATTCTAAATAGGTTGTGAATGTTTCCATTCCATTCTAAACAAGTTGTTAATGTTTCTATTCCAAAATTCTTGTGAATGTTTCCATTCCATTAGGAACTAGTCGCAAGTTTTTTATTCCAAACTAGTTGTGAAAGTTTGAGTTCCATTATAAACTAGTTGTGAATGTCTCCATCCAATTCCAGACAAGTTGTGAATGTTTCCATTCTAAACTAGTTGTTTATGTTTCTATTCAAAACATGTTGTGAATGTTTCCATTCTATTCAAAACAAGTTATGAGTGTTTTCATTCCATTATAAACTTGTTTTGAATGTTTCTATTCTAAACTAGTTGTCAATGTTTCTTTTCCATTCTAAACTAGCTATGAATGTTTCTTTTCCAAACCAGTTGTGAATGTTTCCACTCTATTCTGAACATGTTTTGGATATTTTTATTCTAAACTGGTCGTCAATGTTTTCATTCTATTTTGAACTAGTTGTGAATCTTTTATTTCAAGCTACTTGTCAATGTTTCCACTCCATTCTAAACAAGTTGTGAATGTTTCTATTGCAAACTAGATGTGAATTTTTCCATTTCATTAAAACGTTTCTCTTCCAAACAAACTATGAATGCTTCCATTCTATTCTAACTAGTTCTGAAAGTTTCCACTCCATTTGATTCCAAACAAGTTGTGAATGTTTCTATTACAAATAAATTGTGAATCTTTCAATTCCATTAGAAACAAGTTATGAATGTTTCTACACCAAACAAGTTGTGAATGTTTATATTCTTAGTAAATTGTGAATGTTTCACTTCCATTCTAAACAAGTTATGAATGTTTCTACTCCACACAAGTTGTGAATGTTTCTATTCCAACCTAAACAATTTTTTGAAATGGAAACCTTCAGAACCTATTTGGAATAGAAAAATTCACAACTTGGTTGAAATGCAAACATTCACAACTTGTTTACAATTGAAACAGTAACAACTTGTTCAAAATAGAATGGAACCATTGACAAGTAGTTTATAATAGAAACATATGAAACTTGTTTAGAATGAAATGAAAACATTCAAAAGTTCTTTAGAATGGAATCAAAACATTCACAACTTATTTAGAATGGTTTGGAAACATTCACAAAATGTTTGGAGTATAAACATTCACAACTTGTTTAAAAAAGAATGGAAATATCTACAACTAGTTCAGAATAGAAAAACTCATAACTTGTTTGGAATAAAAACATTTAAAACTAGTTTAGAGTTGAATACAAACATTTACAACTAGTTTATAATAGAAATACTCACAGCTAGTTTCAAATTGAATAGAAACATTCACAACTAGTTCAGAGTAGAAACATATATAACTTGTTTAGATTTAAATGGAAACATTCATAGCTAATTTGGAATAGAAACATTCACAACAAGTCTAGAATGAAAATATTCACAACATGTTTAGAATGGAATCAAAACATCCATAACTCATTTGCAATATAAACATTCACAACTTGTTCAGAATAAAAACATTCACAACTTATTTAGAATGGAATGGAAGCATTCATAGTTAGTTTGCAATGGAAATATTCACAACTTGTTTAGGATGGAGTGGAAACATTCACAACTAGTTGGAACAGAGACATTCATAACTTGCTTGTAATGGAATGGAAACATTCACAAGTATTTTGGAATAGAAACATTCACAACTAGTTTGGAATAGAAATATTTGCAACCAGATTAGAATGGAAGCATTCACAACAAGTTTAGAATTGAATCGAAACAGTCACAACTTGTTTAGAATGTAATGAAAATAATAACAACTTGTTGGGAATAGAAGCATTCGCAAGTTGTTTAGAATAAAAACATTTGTGTATTGTTTAGAATAGAAACATTCACAACTACTTTGCAATGGAAAGATTCACAACTAGTTGGAATAGAAACATTCACAACTCATTCAGAATGGAATTCAAACATTTATAAGCTATTTGGACTAGAAACGTTGACAACTAGTCTATGATACAAATAATCACAACTTGTTTGGAATAGAAACATTCACAACTTATTCAAAATATATGGAAACATTCCCAATAAACTTGGAATAATATCATTCACAACTTGTTTTGGAAACAATGGAAACATTAACAACAAGTTTTGAATAGAAACATTCACAACTAGTTTAGAATGGAATGGAAATGTTCACAACTAGTTTGGAATACATAGACTCACAACGAGTTTGGAATAAAAACATTCATAGCTAGTTTGGAATATAATGGAAACAATTAGTGTGGAATTGAAGCACTCATAACTTGTTTAGAATAAAAAAATTTGCCACTTGTTTTCAATGGAAACATTCACAACTAATTTCGAATAGAACCATTCAAAACTTGTTGGCATAGAAATATTCACAACTAGTTTGGAATAGAATCAAAACATTCATAACTTGTTTAGAATATAAACATTCATAACTTGCGTACAATTGAATAAAAACATTAACAACTACTTTGGAATAGAGTGGAAACATTCCCAACTTGTTTGGAATAGAAACATTGACAACTTGTTTGGAATAGAAACATTCACAACTAGTTTAGAATAGAATGCAAAGATTTATAACTAGTTTAGAATAGAAACTTTCACAACTTGTTTGGAATATAAACATTCACAACCTATTTAGAATGTAACGGAAACATTTGCTACTTGTTTGTAATAGAAACATTCACAACTAGTTTGGTGTAGAAACATGCACAACTACTTTGGAACGGAAAAATTCATAACTTGTTTGGAATGGAAACATTCATAACTTCTTTAGAATGAAAACATTCATAGCTAGTTTGGAATAGAAACATTCACGGAAACATTTACAACTTGTTTAGAATTGAAATATTCACAACTAGTTGCAAAAGTTTCTTTTCCAAATTAGTTGTGAATGTTTCTATTGAAAACAAGTTTAGAATGGAATGAAAACATTCCAAACTAGTTTGGAATTGAAATATTTAAAACTTACTTAGAATGGAAAGGAAACATTCACAAGTAGTTGGAAAGAGAAACATTCACTAGTTGTTCGAAGTAGAAATATTCAGAACTTGTTTGGAGTGGAAACATTCACATCTTGTTTAGAATAAAAACATTCACATCTTGTTTTTGACAGAATAGAAACATTCGTAACTTGTTTAGAATTGAATAAAAATGTTCACCACTAGTTTGGAATAGAAAGATTCATAACATTTTTGGAATAGAAATATTCACAACTTGTTTCAAATAGAAAGATTGACAAAGCATCCAAAACTTGTTTAGAGTAAAATTGAAACTTTGAAAAGTAGTTTGGAATACAAACATTTACAACTTGTTTCAAATAGAAACATTTATGACTTGTTTACAATAAAAACATTCACAACTAGTTTGGAATATAAACATTCACAACTTGTATAGAATGCATTGGAAACATTAACAACTAGTTTGGAATAGAAACATTCACATCATGTTTAAAATGGAATGGAAACATTCATAACTAGTTTGGAGAAGAACATTCACAACTACTTTCGAATTGAAGCATTCGTAACGTGTTTGGAATGGAAACACTCACAACTTGTTTAGAATTGATTGGAAACATTCACAACTAATTTTGAATGGGATAATTCATAACTTGTTCGCAATAAAAACATTCACATCCTATTTGAAAACATTCACAACTAGTTTGGAATAGAAACATTCATAACTTGTTTGGAATAGAAACATTTACAACTTATTTAGAATGGAATAGAAACATTTACAATTTGTTTATGATGACATGGAAACATTGATAACTAGTTTAGAATGGAATGAAAAACATTCACAACTAGCCTGGAGTTGAAACATTCACAACTTGTTTGGAATTGAAGCATTCACAACTAGTTTGGATTGGAATTGAAACATTCACAACTTGTTTGGAATTGAAACATTGACAACTTGTTTCCAATGGAAACATTCATAACTAATTTGGAATAGCAACATTCCCAACTTGTTTGGAATGGAAACATTCATATGTTGTTTAGAATGGAATGGAAACAATCACAACTAGCTTGGAATAAATAGATTCACAACTAGTTTGAAATAAAAACATTCATAACTAGTTTGGAATATAATGGAAATATTCACAAATAGTTTGGAATAGAAGCACTCATAACTTCTTTAGAACAAAAAAATTTGCCACTTGTTTTGAATGGAAACATTCACAACTAATTTTGAATGGAACCATTCACAACTTGTTGGCAAAGAAATATTCACAACTAGTTTGGAATAGAATGAAAACATTCATAACTTGTTTGGAATAGAAACATTCATAACTTGCCTAGAATTGAATCAAAACATTAAGAACTAGTTTGGAATAGAGTGGAAACATTCACAACTTGTTTGTAATAGAAACATTGACAACTTGTTTGGAATAGAAACATTCACAACTAGTTAAGAATGGAATGCAAATATTCATAACTGGTTTAGAATATAAACTTTCACAACTTGTTTGGAACATAAACATTCACAACCTGTTTAGAATGTAATGGAAACATTCGCTACTTGTTTATAATAGAAACATTCACAACTAGTTTGGTGTTGAAACGTGCGCAACTACTTTGGAATGGAAACATTCATAACTTGTTTGGAATGGAAACATTCATAAATTGTTTGGAATAAAAACATTCATAGCTATTTTGGAATAGAAACATTTACAAATTCTTTGGAATGGAAACATTTACAACTTGTTTAGAATAGACTTATTAACAACTAGTTGCAAAAGTTTCTTTCCAAATTAGTTATGATTGTTTCTATTTAGAACAAGTTTAGAATGGAATGGAAACATTCAAAACCAGTTTGGAATTGAAATATTTAAAACTTGCTTAGAATGGAAAGGAAACATTCACAAGTAGTTGGAAAGAGAAACATTCAAACTTGTTTCTAGTGGAAACATTCACATATCGTTTAGAATAAAAACATTCACATCTTGTTTTGGATGGAATGAAAACATTCATAACTTCTTTAGAATTGAATAGAAACATTCACAACTAGTTTGGAATAGAAAGATTCATAACATTTTTGGAATTGAAACATTCATAACTTGTTTGGAATTGAAAGATTCACAAAGCATCCAAAACTTGTCTAGAGTAGAATTGAAACTTTGAAAAGTAGTTTGAAATACAAACATTTACAACTTGTTTTGAATAGAAACATTTACAACTTGTTTAGAATAAAAACATTCACAACTAGTTTGGAATATAAACATTCACAAAATGTTTATAATGGATTGGAAACATTAACAACTAGTTTAGAATAGAAACATTGACGCCACGTTTAAAACAGAATGGAAACATTCATAACTAGTTTGGAGTAGAAACATTTGTAACTTGTTTGGAATGGGATATTTCATAACTTCTTCGTAATAAAAACATTAACGTCTTGTTTGGAAACATTCACAACTAGTTTGGAATCGAAACATTCACAACTTGTTTGGAATAGAAATATTTACAACTTGTTTAGAACAGAATAGAAACATTTACAATTTTTTTATGATGGCATGGAAACATTCACAACTGGTTTAGAATGGAATGAAAAACATTCACAACTAGCCTAGAGTTGAAACATTCACAACTTCTTTGGAATAGAAACATTCACAACTAGTTTAGAATGGAATGGAAACATTCGCAACTAGTTTAAAATGGAATTGAAACATTCAAAACTATTTTTGAATAGAAACATTCACAACTTGTTTGGAATTGAAACATTGACAACTTATTTCTAATGGAAAATTGACAACTAGTTTGGAATAGCAACGTTCCTAACTAGTTTTGAATAGAAACATTCAGAAGTTGTTTAGAATGGAATGGAAACATTCAAAACTAGTTTGGAATAGAAACATTCACAATTAGTTTTGAATGGAAACATTCACACGTTGTTTTGGAATAGAAACATTTAGAACATGCATAAATTGAAATGAAACCATTCGCAACAAGTTTTGAATAGAAACATCCACAACTTGTTTGGAATGGAATAAACATATTAGCAACTTGGTTAGAATGGAGTGGAAATAGTCACAACTACTTTGCAATATGAACAATCACAACTTGTTTGGAATGGAAACATTCACAACTAATTTTGAATAGAAATATTCATAAATTGTTTGGAATAGAAACATTAGCAACTGGTTTGGAACATAAACATTCACAACTTGTTTTGAAAAGAAACATTCACAACTTGTTTAGAATATAGTGAAAACATTCACAACTAGGATGGTATAGAAACGTTCACAACTTTTTAGAATGGAATGGAAACATTCACAACTAGTTTGGAATAGAAACAGTCACAACTAGTTTGGAAAAGAAACATTCACAACTTCTTTAGAGTGTAATAGAAGCATTGAAAGCTAGTTTGGAATAGAAACATTCATGACTTGTTACAAATTGAAACTTTCATAACTTGCTGAGATTAAAATGAAAACAATCATAACTAGATTGGAATAGAAGCATTCACAACATCTTAGGAATATAAACATTCACAACTAGTTTGAATAGAAACAATCATAACTAGTTTTGAATGCAATGAAAACATCACAACTTGTTTGGGATATAAACATTCACAACTAGCTTGGAATAAGAAATTTACAAATTGTTTGGAATGGAAAGATTCACACCTTGTTCGGAATAAAAGCATCTCCAACTTGTTTAGAATCCAATGTAAACACTCACAACTAGTTTAGATTGGTGTGCAAACATTCATAACTACTTTGGAGTAGAAACATTCACTCACAACTTGTTTAGAATAGAATAGAAACATTCACAACCAGTTTAGAATAGAATAGAAACATTCACAACTAGTTTGTGATACAAACTTTCAAAACTAGTTTGCAATGGAATGAAAACATTCACAACTAGTTTGAAATTGAAACTTTCACAACCTTTTTTAGAAAAGAAACATTCACAACTTATTTAGAATAGAATGAAAACTTTCACAACTAGTTTGGAATAGAAACATTAACAACTTGTTTGGAATAGAATGGAAACATTCACAACTTGTTTAGAATGAAATGGAAACACTCAAATCTTGTGAATGTTTCTTTTTCATTCTAAACATGTTGTGAATGTTTCCATTATACTCCAAACAAGTTGCGAATATTTCTATTCCAAACTAAACTCGTTGTCAATGTTTGTATTCCAAACAAGATGTGAAAGTTTCCAATCCATTCTAAACACGTTGTGAATATTTCTATTCCTGACTACTACTGAATGTTTCTATTCCAAAGTAGTTGTGAATGTTTCCATTCCATTCTAAACATGTTGTGAATGTTTCGACCCTAATCTAGTTGTGATTGTTTCCATTCCATTCTAAACTAGTTGTGAATATTTGTATTCTAAACTTGTTGTTTAGGTTCCATTATAGACAAGATGTGAATATTTCTATTCCAAATAACTTGTGAATGTTTCTATTCCAAACAAGTTGTTAAAATTTTCATTCCACTCTAAACTAGTTGTGAGTCTTTCTATTCCTAACAAGTTGTCAATGTTTCAATTTGATCCCAAACTAGTTGTGAATGTTTCTAATTTAAAGTAGTTATGAATGTTTCTATTTCATTCCAAACAAATTATGAATTTTTCTATTCCAAACTGGTTCTGAGTGTTTCCATTCCTTTCTAAACAAGTTGTGAACATTTATATTCCGAACTAGTTGTACAAGTTTCTATTCCATTCAAAACTAGTACTGAATGTTTCTATTACAAACTAGTTTTGAATATTGTCATTCCAAATAGGTTGTGAATGTTTTCAATTCCAAAGTAGTTGTGATTGTTTTTATTGAAAACTAGTAGTGAACATTTTTTTTTCTAAACTAGTTGTGAATGCTTCCATTCCATGCTAAACAAGTTGTGAATGTTTCTATTCCAAACTACTTGCAAATATTTGTATTCCAAATTAGTTGTGAATGTTTCCATTCTATTCTAAACAAGTTGTAAGTTTTTTATTCCAAACTAGTTGTGAATGTTTCCATTCAATTCTTAACAACTTCTGAATCTTTCTATTCTAAACAAGTTGTGAATATTCTTATTCCAAACTAGTTCTCAATGTTTCCATTCCATTCTAAACATTTTCTGAGTGATTCAAACTAGTTGTGAAAGTTTCAACTCCAAATTTTTTATGAATGTGTCTTTTCCAAACAAGTTGTGAATGTTTCTATTCTAAATGAGTGGTGAAAGGTTCTATTACAAACTAGTTGTGAGTATTTCCATTCCAAACAAGTTGTGAATGTTTCCATGTCAATCAAAGCAAGCTGTGAATCTTTTCATTCTGAACAAGTTGTGAATGTTTCTATTTCAGACTTGTTGTAGTTATTTTTATTCCATTCTAAACTAGTTATTAATGTATCTATTCTCAAGAAATTATGAAAATTTCTATTCAGTATTAGTTGTGACTATTTCCATTCTATTCTCAATACTTATGAATGTTTTTATTCCAAACGAGTTGTGAATATTTTTATTCCAAATGATTTCAAAATGTTTCTATGTGAAACAAGTTGTGAATGTTCAGATTCAATGCCAATTGATTTAGGAATGTTTCTATGCCAAACTAATCATGAATGTTTCATTCCATTCTAAACAAGTTGTGAATGTTTCTGTTTGCATGCCATTCTAGACTAGTTGTGAACGTTTCCATTCCATTCTAAACAAGTTGTGAATGTTTCCATTACATTCTAAACTAGTTGTGAATTTTTTTATTTAAAACAAGTTTTGCATAATTCCATTCAAAATAAGTTGTGAATCCCCTATTCCAAACTAGTTATGAATTTTTTCGTTCTATTCTACACTATTTGTGAATGTTTTATTCCATTCCAAACTAGTTGTGAATGTTTCTATTGCAAACTAGTTATGAATGTTTCCATTCCATCCTAAACAAGCTATGAATCTTTCTATTCCAAACTAGTTTGAAACCATTCTCAACAAGTTTGGAATAGAAACATTCCCAACCTATTTTAAATGGAATGGAAACATTAACAACTAGTTTAGAATAGAAATATTCACAACTAGTTTGAAAAAAAAACATTCATAACTTATTTAGAATTGAATTAAAACAATCACAACTAGCTTACAATAGAAATATTCACAACATTCACAACTTGATTAGAATGGAATGGAAAGATTCACAACAAGTGTGGAATATAAACATTAACAACTATTTTAGAATGGATTTGAAACATTCACAACTAGTTTAGAATGAAATGGAAGCATTCACAACTTGTTTAGAATTGAAATATTCACAACTTGTTTAGAATGAAATAGAAACATTCACAACTGGTTTGTGAAAAAACTTTCACAACCAATTTAGAATAGAATGGAGACATTCATAACTACATTGCAATACCAACATTCACAACTTGTTTACAATAAAAACATTTACTACTAGTTTACAATGCAATGGAAGCACTCACAACTTGTTTAGAATGGGCTAGAAGCATTCACAACTAATTTCGACAAGAAATATTCACAACTAGTGTAGAATTAAATAAAAATAAGCACGATGAGTTTAGAACATAAACACTCATAACTTGTTTATAATGGAAACATTCACAATTTGTTTAGAATGAAATGGATACATTCACAACTTGTTTGGAGTAGAAATATTCACAACTTGTTTAGAATGGAATAGAAACATTCACAAATAGTTTAGAATGGAATGGAAGCATTCACAACTTGCTTGGGATGGAAATATTCACAACTTGTTTAGAATGCAATAAAAACATTCATAACTCGTTTGGAATAGAAACTTTCCCAACTTGCCTAGAATGGAATGGAAACATTTTCAATTTCTTTGGAAGCATTCATAACATATTTGGAATAGAAACTAGTCATGAATGCTTTTATTCCAAACAAGTTGTGAATGTTTCCATCCCATTCTATAGAAGTTTTGAAAGTTTTTATTCCAAACTAGTTGTTAATGTTTGCATTCCATTCTAAAGTAGTTGTAAATGTTTATATTCTAAACAAGTTACAAATGGTTCCATTCCATCTAGTTTATAATGCAATGGAAATAATAACAACTAATTTGAAGTAAAACATTCATAACTTGTTTAGAATGGAAAGGAAACATTGACAACTCATTTTAAATGGAATAGAAACATTCATAACTTGTTTAGAATGGAACCATTCAGAACTAGTTCAGAATGTAATAGAAACATTCACAAGTAGTTTTGAACACAAACACTCACAACTTTTTAGAATGAAATAGAAACACTCACAACAAGTTTGGAATAGAAACATTCACAACTAGTTTTGAACAGAAATATTCATAACTTGTTTAGAATTGAATGAAAACATTCATAACTTGTTTTGAATAGAAATATTCACAACTACTTTAGAGTATAAACATTCACAACTAGTTTAAAATAGAAACATTAACAATATGTATGTAATTGAAACATTCACAACTAGTTTTGAATTGAAAGATTCACAACTTGTTTAGAATCAAATGAAAACATTGACAATGAGTTTGGACTAAAAACATTCATATCTTGTTTAGAATGTAAAGGAAACAGTCACAACTTGTTTGGGAAAGAAACATTCACAACTTGTTTAGAATGAAAACATTCAAAACTAGTTAGGAACTTAAATATGCACAACTTGTTTAGAACAGAATAGAAAGATTCACAACTTGTTTAGAATTAAATAGAAACAATCACAACTAGTTTGGAATTGAAACATTAACATTATGGTTGCAATAGAAAATTCACAATGAGTTTGGAATTGTACATTCACCACTAGTTTAGAATTGAAACATTTACAACTTATTTACAATGTAATCGAAACATTCACAACTTCTTTGAAATAGAAACACTCACAACTTGTTTAGAAAGGATTTGAAAGATTCACAACATGTTTGGAAGAGAAATGCTCACAACATGTTTAGAGTGGAATAGAAGCATTTATAACTTTTTTTGAATAGAAACATTCATAACTTGTTTAGAATAGGATGGAAACATTCACAATTTGTTTCGAATACAAACATTCACAAAAAGAATTAAAACATTGATAACTCGTTTGGAATCAAAACATTCACAACTCATTTAGAATAAAATGGAAACATTCATCACTTTTTTGCAATAGAAACATTTTCAATAGTTTAGAATGAAATGGAAACATTCACAACATATTTGGAATGGAAAGGAAATTTTAACAACTAGTTTGAAATAGAAATAGTCATAACTTGTTTAGAATTGAAAGATTCACAACATGTTTATAGCATGAAGGAAATATTCACAACTTGTTTAGAATTGAATGGAAATGTTCACTTAGTTTGGAATAGAAACATTCACAACGAGTTTAGAATAGAATGTAAACATTCACAACTAGTTTTGAATATAAACTTTTACAACTTGTTTAGAATAGACTAGAACTATTCACAACCTCTTTGCAATAAAAAGCATTCACAAGTTGTTTGCAGTGGATATGAAACATTCAAAACTAGTTCAAAATAGAAACATTCATAACTAGTTTGGAATAGAAACATTCACAACTTGTTGAGAATTGAATGGAAACATTCATAACTAGTTTAGAATGGCATGGGAGCATTCATAACTTGATTGGTATAGAAACATTGTCAATTTTTCTATAATAGAAACATTCACAACTTATTTTGAATGGAAACCTTCACAACTAGCTTGCAATAAAAAGAACCATAGTTTGTATAGAAAGGAATGTAAACATTCACAACTAGTTTGGAAAAGAAAGATTCATAACTTGTTTTGAATAGAAACATTCATAACTTGTTTACTATGGAATATAAAGAACCAAAACTAGTTTGCAACAGAAACATTTACAACTTGTTCTAATGGAATGGAAACATTCATAACTAGTTTGGAATAGAAACATTCACAACTAGTTTTTGAATGCAATGTAAGCATTCATAACGTATTTAGAATGGAATGGAAACATTCTTAACTAGTTTAAATTGCAATTAAAACAATCATAACTTGTTTGCAGTATTAACATTCACAACTTGCTTGGAATAAAAGCATTCACAACTTCTTTGGAATCAAAAGGAAACATTGACAACTAGTTTAGAATAGGAACATTCACAACTAGTTTAGAATCGAATAAAAAAATTTTAGTTGGAATAAAATAATTCACATTTTCTTTAGAGTGGAATGGGAAAATTCACAAGTAGTTTGGTATGGAAACATTGACAAGTAGTTTGGAATAGAAACATTGACAAATTTCTTTGAATGGATGGAAATATTTACATCTAGTTTCGAATGGAAACATCACAACTAGTGTAGATTGGAATGGAAACATTCACAACTTGTTTGGAATTGAAACATTCAAGATTGGTTTAAAATGGAAATGAAACAATCACAACTAGTTTTGGAATAGAAACATTCACAACCTGTTTAAAATGGAATGGAAATATTCACAACCTGTTTGGAATCAAAACATTTCCAACTTGTTTAGAATAGAATGGAAACATTCAGAACTAGTTTGGGTTAAAAACTTTCACAACTAGTTTGGAATAGAATCCATCACAACTTGTTTAGAATTGAATGAAAACATCCACAACTAGTTTAGAATGGAATACAAACATTCAAAAATTTTTGGGAATAGAAACCTTCTCAATTTGTTCAGAATGGAAGCATTCATAACTTTTTTCGAGTGAAAACCTTCACAACTAGTTTGGAATAGTGACATTCATAACTTCTTTATAATGGAATGTAAACATTGACAACTAGCTTGGAAAAGAAATATTCACAACCTATTTGAAATAGAAACATTCACAACTACTTTAGAATAGGATGGAAACAATCACAACTAGTTTGGAATAGAAACATTCACAACTTGTTTAGAACCAAAACATTCACAAATTGTTTAAAATTGAAAGGAAACATTCATAACCAGTTTAGAATATGAACTTTCATAACAAATTTAAATTGGAATGGAAACATTTACAAGTAATTTGGAATAGAAACTTCCACAACTTGTTTAAATGGAATGGAAACATTCATAGCTAGTTTGGGTTGGAAACATTCAAAAGTTGTTTGGAATAAGATGGAAACATTCTGAAGTTGTTTGGAACGAGGTGGAAACATTCACAACTAGTTTTGGAGTATAAACATTCACAACTTGGTTAGAATGGAATGGAAACATTCACAACTTCTTTAGAATGAAATGGAAACATTCACAACTTGTTTGGAATGAAATGGAAACATTCACAACTTGTTTGGAATGGAAACATTCACAACTTGTTTGTTTAGAAATGGAAACATTCACAACTTGTTTAGAATGAAATGAAAACATTCACAACTTGTTTAGAATGGAAACATTCACAACTTGTTTAGAATGGAAATGGAAACATTCACAACTAGTTTGGAATGGAAACATTCACAACTAGTTTGGAATGAAAAAACATTCACAACTTGTTTGGAATAGAAACATTCACAACTTGTTTAGAATGAAATTAACAACTTGTTTAGAAAAACATTCACAACTAATTTGGAATAGAAACATTCACAACTTGTTTGAATGAAGTGGAAACATTCACAACTTACCTGGAATAGAAACATTCACAACTTGTTTGAATGCAATAGAAACATTCATAACTTGTTTAGAATAAATGGAAACATTCACAACTAGTTTTGAATAAAAAAACATTCACAAGTAGTTTTGAATGAAATGAAACATTCACAAATAGTTTGGAATAGAAACATTCACAACTAGTTTGGAAAAATGAAACATTCGCAAGTAGTTTAGAATGAAAACATTCAGAACATTCAGACTTTTTAGAATATAAACATTTCACAACTTGTTTAGAATAGAAATATTCACTGCTTGTTTAGAATGAAATGTAAATATTAACAACTAGTTTAGAATATAAATATTCACAACTATTTTAGAATGGAATGGAAACTTTTCTACCTGTTTACAATGGAATGGAAACATTCACAACTAGTTTAGAACAGAATGAAAACAATCACAACTAATTTGGAAAAAAAACATTTACCACTTGTTAAGAATAAAAACATTCTTTACTTGTTTAAAACAGAATGATAATGTTCAGAAGAAGTTTAGAATAGAAATATTCACAACTAGTTTGCTATAGAAAGTAAACATTCATGACTCACAACTTGCTTTGACGGAAATGGAAACATTCACAACAAGTGTAGAATAGAAACATTTACAACTAGTTTATAATGGAATGGAAACATTCATAACTCATTTCGAATAGAGACATGCACAGCTAGTTTAGAAGAAAAATAGAAATATTCACAACTTGCTTGGAATAGAGATATTGAAAACTAGTTTGGAATCAAATGGAAACCTTCATAACTTGTTTAGTATGGAATGCAAACATTCACAGCTAGTTTGGAGTAAAATCATTCATAACTAGTTTGGACTGGACTGGCGACATTCACAGTTGGTTTATAATAGAAACATTCACAACCAGTTTTGAATCAAAACATTTACAGCTTGCTTTGAATGAAAACTTTCAAAACTTGTTTAGAATGGAGTGGAAATAGCCACAACTAGTTCAGAATAGAAACATTCAAAACTTGTTAGAATTGGAACATTCAAAACTTGTTTGGAAAAGAATGGAATGAATAAGAACTTGTTTGGAATAGAAACATTCACAAGTAGTTTGGAATAGAAACATTCACTTGTTTAGAATGGAATGGAAAAATTGACAACTTGTTTGGAATTGAAAAATTTTCAAGTTGCTTGGATTAGAAATAGTCACAACAAGTTCAGAATAGAATGAAAATATTCACAACTAGTTTGAAATAAAAATATAAAGGACCTGTTTGGAATAGATATGTTCACAACTTGTTTAGAAAATAATGGAAAGAATCACAACTAGTTTTGGAATAGAAACATTCACAACTAGTTTGGAATAGAAACAATCACAATTTATCTATTATAGAATAGAAACACTCACAACTACTTTAGAATGGAATGAAAACATTTTCAACGTGTTTAGAGTGGAATGGAAATGTTCTCAACTAGTTTAGAATGAAATGAAAACAATCACAACTACTTTAAAATGGAGTGGAAACATTCACAACTAGTTTTGAATAAAAAAATTCACAACTTGTTTAGAATGGTATGGGAACAGTGACAACTAGTTTAGAATAGAAGCATTCATAACTTGTTTAGAAATGAATGAAAACGTTCACATCTCGCTCGGAATAGAATCATTCACAAGTTGGTTAGAATGGAATGGAAACATTGACAAATTGTTTGGAATAGAAACATTGACAACTTGTTTAGAATAGAAACATTAACAGCTTGTTTAGAACGGAAAGGTAACATTCACAATGAGCTTGGAAAAGAAACATTCACAACTTGTTCAGAATGGAATCTAAACATTGACAACTAGTTTGGAATAAAAACATTGACAACTTGTTCAGAATAAAAGGGAAACATTCACAACTAGTTAGGAATAGAAACATTCAAAACATTATTAGAATGAAATTTGAATTTTGACAACTATTTTAGAATTGAATGGAAACATTCCTATGTTGATTGGAATACAAACATTCTCACTTTGTTTAGAATGGAAATATTCACAACTTATTTGGAATGGAACCTTCACAACCAGTTTTGAATAAAAATATCTACAGATTGTTTATAATGGAATACAAACATTGATGACCAGTTTCGAATATAAACATTCATAGCTAGTATAGAATGGAAACATTGATAACTTCTTTAGAACGGAATGGAAACATTCAGAACTAGTTTAGAAAAAGATGAAAACAATCGTAACTAGTTTGAAAGGGAAACATTCACAACTTGTTTAGAATAGAAACATTACTAACATGTTTAAAAGGGAATGACAACATTCACAATTAGTTTAGAATAGAACAATTACCAACTAGTTTACAATAGAACATTCACAACTAGTTTAGAATAGACTGGAAACAATCACAAGTAACTTCAAATAAAAGCATTCACAACTTCTTTAGAATCGAATGAAAACATTCACAACCAGTTTAAAATAGGAACATTCATGAGTAGTTTAGAATGAAATGGAAACATTCACAACTGGTTTGGAATAGAAACATTCACAACTTGTTTGGAATGGAATGGAAACATTCACAACTAGTTTGTGTTGAAATGGAAACATTCACAACTTGTTTGGAATGAAATGGAAACATTCACAACTAGTTTGGAATAGAAACATTGACAACTTGTTTAGAATGGAATGGAAACATTCACAACTCATTTGGAATGGAAACACATTCACAACTTGTTTGGAATGGAATGGAAACATTCACAACTTGTTTTAATGAAATGGAAACATTCACAAATTTTTTGGAATAAATGAAACATTCACAACAATTTGTTTGGAATAGAAACATTCACAACTTGTTTAAAATGAAATGGAAACATTCACAACTTGTTTAGAATGGAATGGAAACATTCACAACTAGTTTGGAATGAATGGAAACATTCACAACTTGTTTAGAATGAAATGGAAACATTCACAACTAGTTTGTAATGAAAAACATTCACAACTCGTTTAGAATGAAAAAACATTCACAACTTATTTGGAATGAAATGAAAACATTCACAACTTTTTAGAATGGAATGGAAACATTCACAACTTGTTTAGAATGAATTGGAAACACTCACAACTTGTTTGGAATGAAATGGAAACATTCACAACTTGTTCGGAATGAAATGGAAAAGTTCACAACTTGTTTGGAAAGAAATGGAAACATTCACAACTAGTTTGGAATGAAATGAAACATTCACAACTTGTTTGGAATGAAATGGAAACATTCACAACTTGTTTGGAATGAAATGGAAACATTCACAACTTGTTTGGAATGAAATGGAAACATTCACAACTTGTTTGGAATGAAATGGAAACATTCACAACTTGTTTGGAATGAAATGGAAACAACCAATTTAGAATGGAAACATTTGCAAGTGGTTTGGAATGAATGGAAACATTCACAACTAGTTTGCAATGAAATGAAACATTCACAACTTGTTTGGAATGAAATGGAAACATTCACAACTTGTTTGGAATGAAATGGAAACATTCACAACTAGTTTGGAATGAAATGGAAACATTCACAACTTGTTTGGAATGAAATGGAAACATTCACAACTTGTTTGGAATAGAAACATTCACAACTTGTTTAGAATGAAATGGAAACATTCACAACTTGTTTGGAATGAAATGGAAACATTCACAACTAGTTTGGAATGAAATGGAAACATTCACAACTAGTTTAGAATGAGAAACATTCACAACTAGTTTGGAATGAAATGGAAACATTCACAACTAGTTTGGAATGAAAAAACATTCACAACTTGTTTGGAATGAAATGGAAACATTCACAACTTGTTTGGAATGAAATGGAAACATTCACAACTTGTTTGGAATGAAATGGAAACATTCACAACTTGTTTTGGAATGAAATGGAAACATTCACAACTAGTTTAGAATGAAATGGAAACATTCACAACTAGTTTGGAATGAAATGGAAACATTCACAACTAGTTTGGAATGAAATGGAAACATTCACAACTTGTTTGGAATGAAATGGAAACATTCACAACTTGTTTGGAATGAAATGGAAACATTCACAACTTGTTTGGAATGAAATGGAAACATTCACAACTAGTTTTGGAATGAAATGAAAACATTCACAACTAGTTTGGAATGAAATGGAAACATTCACAACTAGTTTGGAATGAAATGGAAACATTCACAACTTGTTTGGAATGAAATCGAAACATTCACAACTAGTTTGGAATGAAAAAACATTCACAACTTGTTTGGAATGAAATGGAAACATTCACAACTTGTTTGGAATGAAATGGAAACATTCACAACTTGTTTGGAATGAAATGGAAACATTCACAACTTGTTTGGAATGAAATGGAAACATTCACAACTTGTTTGGAATGAAATGGAAACATTCACAACTAGTTTGGAATGAAATGGAAACATTCACAACTAGTTTGGAATGAAATGGAAACATTCACAACTTGTTTGGAATGAAATGGAAACATTCACAACTTGTTTGGAATGAAATGGAAACATTCACAACTTGTTTGGAATGAAATGGAAACATTCACAACTTGTTTGGAATGAAATGGAAACATTCACAACTTGTTTAGAATGAAATGGAAACATTCACAACTAGTTTGGAATGAAATGGAAACATTCACAACTATGTTTGGAATGAAATGGAAACATTCACAACTTGTTTGGAATGAAAAATGGAAACATTCACAACTTGTTGGAATGAAATGGAAACATTCACAACTTGTTTAGAATGGAATGGGAAACATTCACAACTTGTTTAGAATGAAATGGAAACATTCACAACTTGTTTAGAATGAAATGGAAACATTCACAACTAGTTTGAATGAATGGAAACAAAACATTCACAACTTGTTTAGAATGAAATGGAAACATTCACAACTTATTTGGAATGAAATGGAAACATCACAACTTGTTTGGAATGAAATGGAAACATTCACAACTTGTTTGGAATGAAATGGAAACATTCACAACTTGTTTGGAATGAAATGGAAACATTCACAACTTGTTTGGAATGAAATGGAAACATTCACAACTAGTTTGGAATAAAAACATTCACAACTTGTTTAGAATGAATGGAAACATTCACAACTAGTTTGGAATGAAATGGAAACATTCACAACTAGTTTTGAATGAAATGGAAACATTCACAACTTGTTTTGGAATGAAATGGAAACATTCACAACTTGTTTGGAATGAAATGGAAACATTCACAACTTGTTTTAGAATGAAATGGAAACATTCACAACTTGTTTGGAATGAAATGGAAACATTCACAACTTGTTTGGAATGAAATGGAAACATTCACAACTAGTTTGGAATGAATGGAAACATTCACAACTTGTTTGGAATGAAATGGAAACATTCACAACTTGTTTGGAATGAAATGAAACATTCACAACTTGTTTGGAATGAAATGGAAACATTTACAACTTGTTTAGAATAGGAAACATTCACAACTTGTTTGGAATGAAATGGAAACATTCACAACTAGTTTGGAATGAAATGGAAACATTCACAACTTGTTTGGAATGAAATGGAAACATTCACAACTTGTTTGGAATGAAATGGAAAACATTCACAACTTGTTTGGAATGAAATGGAAACATTCACAACTAGTTTGGAATGAAATGGAAACATTCACAACTTGTTTGGAATGAAATGGAAACATTCACAACTAGTTTGGAATGAAATGGAAACATTCACAACTTGTTTGGAATGAAATGGAAACATTCACAACTTGTTTGAAATGGAAACATTCACAACTTGTTTGGAAATGAAAAAAAACATTCACAACTTGTTTGGAATGAAATGGAAACATTCACAACTTGTTTTTGGAATGGAAACATTCACAACTTGTTTGGAATGAAATGGAAACATTCACAACTAGTTTAGAATGAAATGGAAACATTCACAACTTGTTTGGAATGAAATGGGAAACATTCACAACTAGTTTGGAATGAAATGGAAACATTCACAACTTGTTTGGAAATAGAAACATTCACAACTTGTTTGGAATGAAATGGAAACATTCACAACTAGTTTGGAATGAAATGGAAACATTCACAACTAGTTTGGAATGAAAATGGAAACATTCACAACTTGTTTAGAATGAAATGGAAACATTCACAACTTGTTTGGAATGAAAAAACATTCACAACTTGTTTGGAATGAATGGAAACATTCACAACTAGTTTGGAAATGGAAACATTCACAACTTGTTTAGAATGAAATGGAAACATTCACAACTTGTTTAGAATGAAATGGAAACATTCACAACTAGTTTTAGAATGAAATGGAAACATTCACAACTAGTTTGGAATGAAATGGAAACATTTTGAACTTGTTTGGAATGAAATGGAAACATTCACAACTTATTTTGAATGGAAACATTCACAACTTGTTTGGAATAGAAACATTCACAACTAGTTTGGAATGAAATGGAAACATTCACAACTTGTTTGGAATGAAATGGAAACATTCACAACTAGTTTGGAATGAAATGGAAACATTCACAACTTGTTTGGAAAAAATGGAAACATTCACAACTTGTTTGGAATGAAATGGAAACATTCACAACTAGTTTGGAATGAAATGGAAACATTCACAACTAGTTTGAAATGAAATGGAAACATTCACAACTTGTTTGGAATGAAATGGAAACATTCACAACTTGTTGGAATGAAATGGAAACATTCACAACTTGTTTGGAATGAATGGAAACATTCACAACTAGTTTGGAATGAAATGGAAACATTCACAACTAGTTTGGAATGAAATGGAAACATTCACAACTTGTTTGGAATGAAATGGAAACATTCACAACTTGTTTGGAATGAAATGGAAACATTCACAACTTGTTTGGAATGAAATGGAAACATTCACAACTTGTTTTTTGAAATGGAAACATTCACAACTAGTTTAGAATGAAATGGAAACATTCACAACTAGTTTGGAATGAAATGGAAACATTCACAACTTGTTTGGAATGAAATGGAAACATTCACAACTTGTTTGGAATGAAATGGAAACATTCACAACTTGTTTGGAATGAAATGGAAACATTCACAACTTGTTTGGAATGAAATGGAAACATTCACAACTTGTTTGGAATGAAATGGAAACATTCACAACTAATTTAGAATGAATGGAAACATTCACAACTAGTTTGGAATGAAATGAAACATTCACAACTAGTTTGAATGAAATGGAAACATTCACAACTTGTTTGGAATGAAATGGAAACATTCACAACTTGTTTGGAATGAAATGGAAACATTCACAACTTGTTTGGAATGAAATGGAAACATTCACAACTTGTTTGGAATGAAATGGAAAACATTCACAACTAGTTTGAATGAAATGGAAACATTCACAACTTGTTTGGAATGAAATGGAAACATTCACAACTTGTTTGGAATGAAATGGAAACATTCACAACTTGTTTGGAATGAAATGGAAACATTCACAACTTGTTTGGAATGAAATGGAAACATTCACAACTTGTTTGGAATGAAATGGAAACATTCACAACTTGTTTGGAATGAATGGAAACATTCACAACTTGTTTGGAATGAAATGGAAACATTCACAACTTGTTTGGAATGAAATGGAAACATTCACAACTTGTTTGGAATGAAATGGAAACAATCACAACTTGTTTTGAATGAAATGGAAACATTCACAACTTGTTTGGAATGAAATGGAAACATTCACAACTTGTTTGGAATGAAATGGAAACATTCACAACTAGTTTGGAATGAAATGGAAACATTCACAACTTGTTTGGAATGAAATGGAAACATTCACAACTTGTTTGGAATGAAATGGAAACATTCACAACTTGTTTGGAATGAAATGGAAACATTCACAACTTGTTTGGAATGAAATGGAAACATTCACAAACTAGTTTGGAAAATGGAACATTCACAACTTGTTTAGAATGAAATGGAAACATTCACAACTAGTTTAGAATGAAATGGAAACATTCACAACTTGTTTAGAATGAAATGGAAACATTCACAACTTGTTTAGAATGAAATGGAAACATTCACAACTAGTTTAGAATGAAATGGAAACATTCACAACTTGTTTTGAATGAAATGGAAACATTCACAACTTGTTTGGAATGAAATGGAAACATTCACAACTAGTTTGGAATGAAATGGAAACATTCACAACTTGTTTGGAATGAAATGGAAACATTCACAACTTGTTTGGAATGAAATGGAAACATTCACAACTTGTTTAGAATGAATGGAAACATTCACAACTAGTTTGGAATGAAATGGAAACATTCACAACTTTTGAATGAAATGGAAACATTCACAACTTGTTTGGAATGAAATGGAAACATTCACAACTTGTTTGGAATGAAATGGAAACATTCACAACTAGTTTGGAATGAAATGGAAACATTCACAACTTGTTTGGAATGAAATGGAAACATTCACAACTTGTTTGGAATGAAATGGAAACATTCACAACTAGTTTGGAATGAAATGGAAACATTCACAACTTGTTTGGAATGAAAAATGGAAACATTCACAACTTGTTTGGAATGAAATGGAAACATTCACAACTTGTTTGGAATGAAATGGAAACATTCACAACTTGTTTGGAATGAAATGGAAACATTCACAACTTGTTTGGAATGAAATGGAAACATTCACAACTTGTTTGGAATGAAATGGAAACATTCACAACTTGTTTGGAATGAAATGGAAACATTCACAACTTGTTTGGAATGAAATGGAAAAACATTCACAACTAGTTTGGAATGAAATGGAAACATTCACAACTTGTTTAGAATGAAATGGAAACATTCACAACTTGTTTGAATGAAATGGAAACATTCACAACTAGTTTGAATGAAATGGAAACATTCACAACTTGTTTGGAATGAAATGGAAACATTCACAACTAGTTTGGAATGAAATGGAAACATTCACAACTTGTTTGGAATGAAATGGAAACATTCACAACTTGTTTGGAATGAAATGGAAACATTCACAACTAGTTTGGAATGAAATGGAAACATTCACAACTAGTTTGGAATGAATGGAAACATTCACAACTAGTTTGGAATGAAATGGAAACATTCACAACTTGTTTGGAATGAAATGGAAACATTCACAACTTGTTTGAATGAAATGGAAACATTCACAACTTGTTTGGAATGAAATGGAAACATTCACAACTAGTTTGGAATGAAATGGAAACATTCACAACTTGTTTGGAATGAAATGGAAACATTCACAACTTGTTTGGAATGAAAAAACATTCACAACTTGTTTGGAATGAAATGGAAACATTCACAACTTGTTTGGAATGAAATGGAAACATTCACAACTAGTTTGGAATGAAATGGAAACATTCACAACTTGTTTGGAATAAATGAAAACATTCACAACTTGTTTGGAATATAAATGGAAACATTCACAACTTGTTTGGAATGAAATGGAAACATTCACAACTAGTTTGGAATGAAATGGAAACATTCACAACTAGTTTGGAATGAAATGGAAACATTCACAACTAGTTTGGAATGAAATGGAAACATTCACAACTTGTTTGGAATGAAATGGAAACATTCACAACTTGTTTGGAATGACATGGAAACATTCACAACTTGTTTGGAATGAAATGGAAACATTCACAACTTGTTTGGAATGAAATGGAAACATTCACAACTAGTTTGGAATGAAATGGAAACATTCACAACTTGTTTGGAATGAAATGGAAACATTCACAACTAGTTTGGAATGAAATGGAAACATTCACAACTTGTTTGGAATGAAATGGAAACATTCACAACTTGTTTGGAATGAAATGGAAACATTCACAACTAGTTTGGAATGAAATGGAAACATTCACAACTTGTTTGGAATGAAATGGAAACATTCACAACTAGTTTGGAATGAAATGAAACATTCACAACTAGTTTGAATGAAATGGAAACATTCACAACTTGTTTGGAATGAAATGGAAACATTCACAACTTGTTTGGAATGAAATGGAAACATTCACAACTTGTTTGGAATGAAATGGAAACATTCACAACTAGTTTTGGAATGAAAAATGGAAACATTCACAACTAGTTTGGAATGAAATGGAAACATTCACAACTAGTTTGGAATGAAATGGAAACATTCACAACTTGTTTGGAATGGAATGGAAACTAGTTTGGAATGGAAACATTCACAACTTGTTTGGAATGAAATGGAAACATTCACAACTTGTTTGGAATGAAATGGAAACATTCACAACTTGTTTGGAATGAAATGGAAACATTCACAACTAGTTTGGAATGAAATGGAAACATTCACAACTAGTTTGGAATAAATGAAACATTCACAACTTGTTTGGAATGAAATGGAAACATTCACAACTTGTTTGGAATGAAATGGAAACATTCACAACTTGTTTGGAATGAAATGGAAACATTCACAACTTGTTTGGAAATGGAAACATTCACAACTAGTTTGGAATGAAATGGAAACATTCACAACTTGTTTTGGAATGAAATGGAAACATTCACAACTAGTTTCTGAATGAAATGGAAACATTCACAACTTGTTTGGAATGAAATGGAAACATTCACAACTAGTTTGGAATGAAATGGAAACATTCACAACTAGTTTGGAATGAAATGGAAACATTCACAACTAGTTTGGAATGAAATGGAAACATTCACAACTAGTTTGGAATGAAATGGAAACATTCACAACTTCTTTGGAATGAAATGCAAATTTTCACAACTTATTTGGAATGAAATGGAAACATTCACAACTTGTTTGGAATGAAATGGAAACATTCACAACTAGTTTGGAATGAAATGGAAACATTCACAACTAGTTTGGAATGAAATGGAAACATTCACAACTAGTTTGGAATGAAATGGAAACATTCACAACTTGTTTGGAATGAAATGGAAACATTCACAACTTGTTTGGAATGAAATGGAAACATTCACAACTTGTTTAGAATGAATGAAATTCACAACTTGAAAATGATTCAAACACAACTTGTTTGGAATGAAATGGAAACATTCACAACTTGTTTGGAATGAAATGGAAACATTCACAACTAGTTTGGAATGAAATGGAAACATTCACAACTAGTTTGGAATGAAATGGAAACATTCACAACTTGTTTAGAATGAAATGAAACATTCACAACTTGTTTGGAATGAAAAAACATTCACAACTTGTTTGGAATGAAATGGAAACATTCACAACTTGTTTGGAATGAAATGGAAACATTCACAACTTGTTTAGAATGAAATGGAAACATTCACAACTAGTTTGGAATGAAATGGAAACATTCACAACTAGTTTGGAATGAAAAAACATTCACAACTAGTTTGGAATGAAAAAAACATTCACAACTTGTTTAGAATAAAAAACATTCACAACTTGTTTGGAATGAAATGGAAACATTCACAACTTGTTTGGAATGAAATGGAAACATTCACAACTTGTTTGGAATGAAATGGAAACATTCACAACTAGTTTGGAATGAAATGGAAACATTCACAACTAGTTTGGAATGGAATGGAAACATTCACAACTAGTTTAGAATGAAATGGAAACATTCACAACTTGTTTGGAATGAAATGGAAACATTCACAACTTGTTTGGAATGAATGGAAACATTCACAACTAGTTTGGAATGAAATGGAAACATTCACAACTTGTTTGAATGAATGGAAAAATTCACAACTTGTTTGGAATGAAATGGAAACATTCACAACTTGTTTGGAATGAAATGGAAACATTCACAACTTGTTTGGAATGAAATGGAAACATTCACAACTTGTTTGGAATGAAATGGAAACATTCACAACTTGTTTGGAATGAAATGGAAACATTCACAACTAGTTTGGAATGAAATGGAAACATTCACAACTAGTTTTGAATGAAATGGAAACATTCACAACTTGTTTGGAATGAAATGGAAACATTCACAACTAGTTTGGAAATGGAAACATTCACAACTTGTTTGGAATGAAATGGAAACATTCACAACTTGTTTGGAATAAAAACAAACATTCAACTTGTTTGGAATGAAATGGAAACATTCACAACTAGTTTGGAATGAAATGAAACATTCACAACTAGTTTGGAATGAAATGGAAACATTCACAACTAGTTTGGAATGAAATGAAAACATTCACAACTTGTTTGGAATGAAATGGAAACATTCACAACTTGTTTGGAATGAAATGGAAACATTCACAACTTGTTTGGAATGAAATGGAAACATTCACAACTAGTTTGGAATGAAATGGAAACATTCACAACTAGTTTGGAATGAAATAGAAACATTCACAACTAGTTTAGAGTGAAATGGAAACATTCACAACTTGTTTGGAATGAAATGGAAACATTCACAACTTGTTTGGAATGAAATGGAAACATTCACAACTAGTTTGGAATGAATAGGAAACATTCACAACTTGTTTGGAATGAAATGGAAACATTCACAACTAGTTTGGAATGAAATGGAAACATTCACAACTTGTTTTTGGAATGAAAAAACATTCACAACTTCTTTGGAAATGGAACATTCACAACTTGTTTGGAATGGAAACATTCACAACTTGTTTAGAATGAATGGAAACATTCACAACAACATTTGGAATGAAATGGAAACATTCACAACTAGTTTGGAATGAAATGGAAACATTCACAACTAGTTTGGAATGAAATGGAAACATTCACAACTAGTTTGGAATGAAATGGAAACATTCACAACTTGTTTAGAATGAAATGGAAACATTCACAACTTGTTTGGAATGAAATGGAAACATTCACAACTTGTTTGGAATGAAATGGAAACATTCACAACTAGTTTGGAATGAAATGGAAACATTCACAACTAGTTTGGAATGAAATGAAACATTCACAACTTGTTTGGAATGAAATGGAAACATTCACAACTTGTTTAGAATGAAATGGAAACATTCACAACTTGTTTTGAATGAAATGGAAACATTCACAACTTGTTTAGAATGAATGGAAACATTCACAACTAGTTTGGAATGAAATGGAAACATTCACAACTTGTTTGGAATGAAATGGAAACATTCACAACTAGTTTGGAATGAAATGGAAACATTCACAACTAGTTTGGAATGAAAAACATTCACAACTTGTTTGGAATGAAATGGAAACATTCACAACTTGTTTGGAATGAAATGGAAACATTCACAACTTGTTTGGAATGAAATGGAAACATTCACAACTTGTTTGGAATGAAATGGAAACATTCACAACTTGTTTGGAATGAAATGGAAACATTCACAACTAGTTTGGAATGAAATGGAAACATTCACAACTTGTTTGGAATGAAATGGAAACATTCACAACTTGTTTGGATGGAATGGAAACATTCACAACTAGTTTGGAATGAAATGGAAACATTCACAACTTGTTTGGAATGAAATGGAAACATTCACAACTTGTTTGGAATGAAATGGAAACATTCACAACTTGTTTGGAATGAAATGGAAACATTCACAACTTGTTTGGAATGAAATGGAAACATTCACAACTTGTTTGGAATAAATGGAAACATTCACAACTTGTTTGGAATGAAATGGAAACATTCACAACTAGTTTGGAATGAATGGAAACATTCACAACTAGTTTGGAAATGGAAACATTCACAACTAGTTTGGAATGAAATGGAAACATTCACAACTTGTTTGGAATGAAATGGAAACATTCACAACTTGTTTTAAAATGAAATGGAAACATTCACAACTAGTTTGGAATGAAATGAAATGGAAACATTCACAACTAGTTTGGAATGAAATGGAAACATTCACAACTAGTTTGGAATGAAATGGAAACATTCACAACTAGTTTGGAATGAAATGGAAACATTCACAACTAGTTTGGAATGAAATGGAAACATTCACAACTTGTTTGGAATGAAATGGAAACATTCACAACTTGTTTGGAATGAAATGGAAACATTCACAACTAGTTTGGAATGAAATGGAAACATTCACAACTAGTTTGGAATGAAATGGAAACATTCACAACTTGTTTGGAATGAATGGAAACATTCACAACTAGTTTTAGAATGAAATGGAAACATTCACAACTATTTTGAAATGAATGGAAACATTCACAACTAGTTTGGAATGGAATGGAAACATTCACAACTAGTTTGGAATGAAATGGAAACATTCACAACTTGTTTGGAATGAAATGGAAACATTCACAACTTGTTTGGAATGAAATGGAAACATTCACAACTAGTTTGGAATGAAATGGAAACATTCACAACAAGTTTAGAATGAAATGGAAACATTCACAACTAGTTTGGAATGAAATGGAAACATTCACAACTTGTTTGGAATGAAATGGAAACATTCACAACTAGTTTGGAATAAATGGAAACATTCACAACTAGTTTGGAATAAATGGAAACATTCACAACTAGTTTAGAATGAAATGGAAACATTCACAACTTGTTTGGAATAGAAAACATTCACAACTTGTTTGGAATGAAATGGAAACATTCACAACTAGTTTAGAATGAAATGGAAACATTCACAACTAGTTTGGAATGAAAAACATTCACAACTTGTTTAGAATTAAATGGAAACATTCACAACTAGTTTGGAATGAAATGGAAACATTCACAACTAGTTTGGAATGAATGGAAACATTCACAACTTGTTTGGAATGAAATGGAAACATTCACAACTAGTTTGGAATATGGAAACATTCACAACTAGTTTGAAATGGAAACATTCACAACTTGTTTGGAATGAAATGGAAACATTCACAACTTGTTTGGAATGAAATGGAAACATTCACAACTAGTTTAGAATAGAATGGAAACATTCACAACTATTTTGAAATGGAAACATTCACAACTTGTTTGGAATGAAATCATTCACAACTTGTTTGGAATGAAATGGAAACATTCACAACTAGTTTGCAATGAAATGGAAACATTCACAACTAGTTTTGAATGAAATGGAAACATTCACAACTTGTTTGGAATGAAATGGAAACATTCACAACTAGTTTCGAATGAAATGGAAACATTCACAACTTGTTTGGAATGACATGGAAACATTCACAACTTGTTTGGAATGAAATGGAAACATTCACAACTAGTTTGGAATGAAATGGAAACATTCACAACTTGTTTGGAATGAAATGGAAACATTCACAACTAGTTTGGAATGAAATGGAAACATTCACAACTTGTTTGGAATGAAATGGAAACATTCACAACTTGTTTGGAATGAAATGGAAACATTCACAACTTGTTTGCAATGAAATGGAAACATTCACAACTAGTTTGGAATGAAATGGAAACATTCACAACTTGTTTGGAATGAAATGGAAACATTCACAACTAGTTTGGAATGAAATGGAAACATTCACAACTAGTTTGGAATGAAATGGAAACATTCACAACTTGTTTGGAATGAAATGGAAACATTCACAACTAGTTTGTAATGAAATGAAACATTCACAACTTGTTTGGAATGAAATGGAAACATTCACAACTAGTTTAAAATGGAAACATTCACAACTAGTTTGTGAAATGGAAACATTCACAACTAGTTTCGAATGGAAAAATTCACAACTTGTTTGGAATGAAATGGAAACATTCACAACTTAGTTTGGAATGAAATGGAAACATTCACAACTTGTTTGGAATGAAATGGAAACATTCACAACTTGTTTTAAATGAAATGGAAACATTCACAACTTGTTTGGAATGAAATCGAAACATTCACAACTTGTTTGGAATGAAATGAAAACATTCACAACTTTACAACTTGTTTGAAATGGAAACATTCACAACTTGTTTAGAATGAATGGAAACATTCACAACTAGTTTGGAATGAAATGAAACATTCACAACTAGTTTGGAATGAAATGGAAACATTCACAACTTGTTTAGGAATGAAATGGAAAACATTCACAACTTGTTTGGAATGAGAAACATTCACAACTAGTTTGGAATGGAATGCAAACATTCACAACTTGTTTGGAATGGAAACATTCACAACTTGTTTGGAATGAATGGAAACATTCACAACTTGTTTTGAATAGAATAGAAACATTCACAACTAGTTTGGAATGAAATGAAAACATTCACAACTAGTTTTGGAATGGAAACATTCACAACTTGTTTGGAATGAAATGGAAACATTCACAACTTGTTTGGAATAAATGGAAACATTCACAACTTGTTTAGAATGAATGGAAACATTCACAACTTCTTTGGAATGAAAAACAAACATTCAACTTGTTTTGAATGGAATGGAAACATTCACAACTAGTTTGGAATAATGAAACATTCACAACTAATTTCGGATATGGAAACATTCACAACTTGTTTAGAATGGAATGGAAACATTCACAACTAGTTTAGAATGGAATGGAAACATTCACAACTAGTTTGGAATAAATGGAAACATTCACAACTTGTTTAGAATGAAATGGAAAAATTCACAACTTGTTTGAAAATGAAAAAACATTCACAACTTGTTTAGAATGAAATGGAAACATTCACAACTTGTTTGGAATAGAAAACATTCACAACTAGTTTGGAATAAATGGAACATTCACAACTAGTTTGGAATGAAATAAAAAAATTCACAACTTGTTTGGAATAAAATGAAACATTCACAACTTGTTTAGAATGGAATGGAAACATTCACAACTAGTTTAGAATGAAATGGAAACATTCACAGCACTAGTTTAGAAAATGGAAACATTCACAACTAGTTTAGAATGGATTCGAAACATTCACAACTTGTTTTGAATAGAAACATTCACAACTTGTTATAATGGAATGGAAACATTCACAACTAGTTTGGAATGAAATGGAAATTCACAACTTGTTTGGAATGAAATGGAAACATTCACAACTAGTTTTGAATAGAATGCAAACATTTCACAACTAGTTTGGAATGAAAAACATTCACAACTAGTTTCAAATGAAATGGAAACATTCACAACTTGTTTGGAATGAAATGGAAACATTCACAACTTGTTTGGAATGAAATGGAAACATTCACAACTTGTTTTGCAATGAAATGGAAACATTCACAACTAGTTCAGAATGAAATGGAAACATTCATAACTAGTTTGGAATGAAATGGAAACATTCACAACTAGTTTGGAATGAAATGGAAACATTCACAACTAGTTTGGAATGAAATGGAAACATTCACAACTAGTTTGGAATGAAATGGAAACATTCACAACTAGTTTGGAATGAAATGGAAACATTCAAACATTCACTAGTTTGGAAACAAAAACATTCACAACTTAATGGAATGAAATAAAAACATTCACAACTAATTTAGAATGGAAATGAAACATTCAAACTAGTTTGGAATGATAAACATTCACAACTAGTTTAAAATGGAATGGAAACATTCACAACTAGTTTTGAATGAAATGGAAACATTCACAACTTGTTTAGAATGGAATGGAAATATTCACAACTAGTTTGGAATAGAAACATTCACAACTAGTTTGGATTAAATAAAACATTCACAACTTGTTTAGAATGAAATGAAACATTCACAACTTGTTTGAAATAGAAACATTCACAACACAACTAGTTTGGAATGGAATGGAAACATTCACAACTTGTTTAGGAATAAATGAAACATTCACAACTAGTTTAGAATGAAATGGAAAACATTCACAACTAGTTTGGAATGAAATGAAACATTCACAACTTGTTTAGAATGGAATGGAAACATTCACAACTTGTTTAGAATGAAATGGAAACATTCACAACTTGTTTGAATGGAAATATTCACAACTTGTTTGGAATGAAATGGAAACATTCACAACTTGTTTGCAATGAAATGAAACATTCACAACTTGTTTTGAATGAAATGAAACATTCACAACTTGTTTATGAATAGAAACATTCACAACTTGTTTAGAATGAAATGGAAACATTCACAACTAGTTTGGAATGAAATGGAAACATTCACAACTAGTTTGGAATGAAATGAAACATTCATAACTAGTTTGGAATGAAATGGAAACATTCACAACTAGTTTGGAATGAAATGGAAACATTCACAACTTGTTTGGAATGAAATGGAAACATTCACAACTTGTTTGGAATGAAATGGAAACATTCACAACTTGTAGGAATGAAATGGAAACATTCACAACTTGTTTTGGAATCAAAAGGAAACATTCACAACTAGTTTAGAATGAAATGGAAACATTCACAACTTGTTTGGAATGAAATGGAAACATTCACAACTTGTTTGGAATGAAATGGAAACATTCACAACTAGTTTGGAATGAAATGGAAACATTCACAACAAGTTTGGAATAGAAACATTCACAACTAGTTTTGAATGAAATAAAAACAATCAAAATAGTTTTGGAATAGAAACATTCAAAACTAGTTTAGAATAGAAATAGTCACAACTAGCTTGGAATCATAACATTCACAACTCATTTGCAATAGAAATGTTCACAAGCTATTTGGGCTAGAAACATTCACAACATGTTTAGAATGCAATAAAAACATTCATAGCTAGTTCAGAATGGAATGGAAACATTCCAACTAGTTTGGAATAGAAACATTTACTACTAGTTTGGAATAGAAACTTTTAGAACTTGTTTAGCAATGAATAGAAACATTCATAACTAGTTTTCAATGGAATGGAAACATTCACAACTAGTTTTGGAATAGGAACATTCATTACAAGTTTAGAGAGGAATGGAAACATTCACAACTAGATTGGAATAGAAACATTTATAACTTGTTTAGAATGGAATGGAGACATTCACAACTAGATTGGAATAGAAACATTCACAACTTGTTTAGAATGGAATGGAATGATTTACAACAAGTTTGAATTAGAAACATTTACAACTAGTTTAGAATGGATTCGAAACACAAACAACTTTATTGGAATGGATTCGAAACACTAACAACTTGACTTGAATGGATTCAAAACACTAACAACTTGATTGGAATAGAAACTTAACAACTTGTTTAGAATGGAATGGAAGCAAACATAACTAGTTTGGAATAGGAACATTCACAACTTGTTTAGAATGGAATGGAAATATTCACAACTTGTTTGAATGAAATGAAACATTCACAACTAGTTTGGAATGAAATGGAAACATTCACAACTAGTTTGGAATGGAAACATTCACAACTTGTTTGGAATGAAAATGGAAACATTCACAACTTGTTTAGAATGGAATAGGAAACATTCACAACTATTTTAGAATGGAATGGAAACATTCACAACTAGTTTAGAATGAAATGGAAACATTCACAACTAGTTTAGAATGAATGGAAACATTCACAACTATTTTGGAATAGGAAACATTCACAACTTGTTTGGAATGAAATGGGAAAAATTCACAACTTGTTTCGAATAGAAACATTCACAACTAGTTTGGAATGAAATGGAAACATTCACAACTTGTTTAGAAATGTGTAATGGAAACATTCACAACTAGTTTTGAAGAGAAAACATTCACAACAAGTTTGGAATGAAATGGAAACATTCACAACTAGTTTGGAATGAAATGGAAACATTCACAACTTGTTTGGAATGAAATGGAAACATTCACAACTAGTTTGGAATGAAATGGAAACATTCACAACTTGTTTGGAATGAAATGGAAACATTCACAACTAGTTTGGAATGAAATGGAAACATTCACAACTACTTTCGAATGAAATAGAAACATTCACAACTTGTTTGGAATGAAATGGAAACATTCACAACTAGTTTGGAATGAAATGGAAACATTCACAACTAGTTTGGAATGAAATGGAAACATTCACAACATGTTTGGAATGAAATGGAAACATTCACAACTAGTTTGGAATGAAATGGAAACATTCACAACTTGTTTGGAATGAAATGGAAACATTCACAACTTGTTTCCAATGAAATGGAAACATTCACAACTAGTTTGGAATGAAATGGAAACATTCACAACAAGTTTGAAATGAAAAAACATTCACAACTTGTTTTGAAATGGAAACATTCACAACTTATTTAGAATGAAATGGAAACATTCACAACTACTTTGGAATGAAATGGAAATTCACAACTAGTTTGGAATGAAATGGAAACATTCACAACTAGAGTAGAATAAAATGAAAACAATCACAACTAGTTTAGAATACAAACATTCACAACTTGTTTAAAATAAAAACAGTCACAACTAGTTTGGAATATGGACATTCATGAGTTGTTTAGAATATAAATGTTCACAACTTGTTTAGAATGGAATCTAAACATTCACAATGAGTTTGGAATAAAAACATTCACAACATGCTAAGAATGGAAACATTCACAACTAGCTTAAAGTGGAAACACTCACAAGTTGTTTAGAATGGAAGGGAAGCTTTCACAAATTGTTTAGAATAAAAAAATTCACAACTAGTTTTGAATAAAAACATTCATAAATTGTTTAGAATGGAATGTAAACATTCATAATCAGTTTGGAATAGAAACATTCATAACATATTTAGAACGGAAATATTCATAACTTGTTTAGAGTGGAAACACTCATAAGTTCTTTACAATGCAATGGAAACATTGACAACTTGTTTAGAATGAAATGGAAACATTCACAACTTGTTTGGAATGGAAACATTCATAACTAGTTTGGAATAAAAATGTTAACAACTTGTTTAGAAAGGAATGGAAACACTCACAACAAGTTTCAAATAGAAACATTCACAACCAGTTTGTAATAGAAGCATTCATAACTAGTGTAGAATGGAACGGAAAGATTCATAACATGTTTGGAATAGTAACATTAACAACTAGTTTAGAATTGAATGGAAACCTTCAAAACTAGTTTCGAACAAAAACATTCACATCTTGTACACATTGGAATGGAAATATTCACAACTACTTTGGAATAAAAACCTTCACAAGAAGTTTGAAATAGAATCATTGACAGCTAGTTTTGAATGGAAACATTCACAACTTATTTGGAATGTAATGGAAACATTCACAACTACTTTGGAAACATTCATAACTAATTTGGAATATAAGCATTCACAACTAGAGTAGAATAGAATGAAAATATTCACAACTAGTTTGGAATACAAACAGTCACAACTTGTTTAAAATAGAAATAGTCACAACTAGTTTGGAATATGGACATTCACAACTTGTTTAGAATAGAAATGTTCACAACTTATTTAAAATGGAATCTAAACATTCACAATGAGTTTGGGAGAAAAAACATTCATAACATACTCAGAATGGAAACATTCACAACTAGCTTAGAGTGGAAACACTCACAAGTTGTTTAGAATGGAAGGGAAACATTCACCATTTGTTTAGAATAAAAACATTCACAACTAGTTGTGAATAAAAACATTTACAAATTGTTTAGAATGGAATGTAAACATTCATAACAAGTTTGGAATAGAAACATTCACAACATGTTTAGAATGGAAACATTCATAACTTGTTTAGAGTGGAAACACTCATAAATTCTTTACAATGCAATGGAAACATTTACATCTTATTTAAAATGAAATGGAAATATCCACAACTAGTTTGGAATGGAAACATTCACAACTAGTTTGGAATAAAAACGTTCACAACTTGTTTAGAATGGAATGGAAACATTAACAACAAGTTTCGAATAGAAATATTCACAACCAGTTTGGAATAGAAGCATTCACAACTAGTTTGGACCAAAAATTTTCACAACTTGTTTAGAATGGAATAGGGACAATTACAACTACTTTGGAATAAAAACATTCATAACATGTTTGGGATAGAAACATTCACAACATGTTTGGGATAGAAACATTCACAACTTGTTTGTAATAGAAACATTGACAACTTGTTTCGAATAGAAATATTCACAACCTGTTTCAAATAAACACAATGAAACCTATTTAGAATGGAATCGACACATTCACAGCTTGATTAGAATGGAATAGAAACATTGAGAACTGGTTTGGAAACTTTCATAACTATTTTACAATAAAAATATTGACAACTAGTGTAGAATGGAATGGAAACATTCACACCTAGTTTGGAATACAAACATTCACAACTTGTTTAGAAAGGAATGGACACAGTCATAACTATTTTTGAATAAAAAAATTTGCAACTAGGTTTGAGTGGAATGGAAACACTTATAAATTGTTTGGAATAGAAACATTCACAACTATTGTGAAATAGAGACATTTACAACTACTTTAGATTAGAATGGAAACATTCAAAATCAGTTTCAAATAGAAATAGTCACAACTTGTTTAGAATGGAATGTAAACATTCACAACCAGTTTCGAAAAGAGAGATTCTCAACAAGTTTAGAATGGAAACATACACAACTCGTTCGAAATAGAAACATTCACAAGTTGTTCAAAATAGAATGCAAGCATTCAGAACTTGTTTAGAATGAAATGGAAACATTCACAACTAGTTTGGAGTAAAAACATTCACAACTAGTACAAATTAAAAATGATCACAACTTGCTTAGAATGGAATGGAAGTATTCGCTACTAGTTTGGAATAGAAACATTCACATCCACTTTAGAATAGAAACTTTCAAAACTAGTTTGGAATAAAAAAATTAACAATTTGTTTAGAATGGAATCAAAACATTCATAACTAGTTTGGACTACATATATTCAGAACTTGTTTAGAATGGATTGGAAACAATCACAACTAGTTTGGAACAAAAAGATTCACAAAATGTTTGGGATATAAAATTCACAACTTGGTTGGAATAAAAACATTCACAACTTGTTTACTATGGAATGGAAGCATTCATAAGTAGTTTAGAATGGAATAAAAACATACACAAGAAGTTCAAAATAGAAACATTCAGAACTAGTTTAGAATTGAATGGAAACCTTGACAACTTGTTTTGAATAGAAATATTCACATCTTGTATAGATTAGAAAGGAAACATTTACAACTAGTTTGGAATATAAATCTTCACAACAAGTTTGTAATAGAAATAGTGACAACTATTTTTGAACGGAAACATTTACAACTTGTTTAGAATGTAATAGAAACATTCACAACTAGAGTAAAATGGAATGAAAACATTTACAACTAGTTTGGAATACAAAGATTCACAACTTGTTTATAATAAAATCATTGACAACTATTTCAGAATAGGGACATTCACAACTTGTTTAGAATGGGTTGTAAACATTCATAACTAGTTTGGAATAGAAATATTCACAACATGTTTAGAATGGAAACAATCACAACTTGGTTAGAGTGGAAACAACTAGAAGTTGTTTAGAATGGAATCAAAATATTCACAACTTGTTTAGAATTGAAACATTCATAACTAGTTTTAAAAAAAACATTCACAACTTGCTTACAATGGAACGTAAACATTCACAACTAGTTTGGAATAGAAACATTCACAACTTGTTTAGAATTGAAACATTAACAATTTGTTAAGAGTTGAAACATTCACAAGTTGTTTAGCATGGAATGAAAACATTCACAACTTGTATAGAATGAAATGGAAACACTTACAACTAGATTGGAATGGAGTCTTTTACAACTAGCTTGGAGCAAAAACATTCACAACTTGATTCTAATGCAATGGGAACTATTAGTGTTGTGCACAAAAAGCCAATCATGAGATGATTGTATTTTTTGCACATTGAGTCATGATATTTTATTAAGGCATTTAATCCAGCAATTATGTTTGTTGTTTTGTTTCTGCATAACGTAATAAACATAATTGTAACCCTAGAATAATGATATTCTCAAACGTCCTTAGTATAGTATTATTGTGGAGCGGGTTGCAATAATACATAACGACTAGCATATGTGGAGACTAATATGAGATATGTAGTCTACATATGGGTACAAGTTGGAGAACTTGTGTACCAGACCGACCCACCATGACGACACTACATGGATCATTATATGAGTGTCATAAGTGATTCTCATAGTGATCATGGTATATGTAGTCCTTCGACCTAAGATCATCAAGGTTCCCTACATGTCAGTCACATACTTTGATACTTCTCTTTGTTGCTCGTGACTGAGTGAACTTGATGGAGGTCATTGGGTATGTCACATATCATGTAGAGGGATTTGTATGATCAAGATAGGATTTATCCCTCCTATGTAATGGGAGTGATATCTTCAGGCCCCTTGATACAGTAAGACTTACAAAAATGCATGGCCATGCTCGAATGAGTTGATATACTCGGTAATCAAGAAACCAAAGATTGGGCTATATGAGAGTGACACAATCCATGTCTTATGCTTAGTCTTGATATCTTAGACAAAGGGACAATGGCATATATCGGTAATGATCATAAAGGTTTAGTCGAATCACCGACAATCTTGTTACTTGGGTAGCAATGATGTGCTGCTAGACATTGTTCATTGCTTATGATCATAAATGTGATTTATGATCATTGCCAATGTGGTAAGAGCCTATTGGGTCGCACACATAGAGCTATTTAAATCATTAGAGTGTATAGGCTAATTATTTGGTTTATGGTTTCACAATAATTTTGAATTAATAATGGCCCAAAAGTTGAGCCATTATTAAGCCCGAAATTGAAGCCTAATTGGATTAGGGCTTTGAAACCCATTAGGCCTAAAAGTTGAGTCTCACTATAAATACAACTTTTAGTGAGAAATTCGTAACTTCTTGCCCTAACCTCCCAAAAGGATAGCCGCACTCTTCTCTTGTAATTCCTTGGAGGACGCAAGCTAGCACTGCGAGCGCAAGAGAAACACATCTGCCAGGATGTAGTGGAAGCGTGGTGATCCCAAAAGGCTTGTGTGGATACCATAGAGAGCTTGAACATGTCAACTATTCACGTTTTGTGATTCAACTCTACAGTTAGGTGAAAGATCTCAACCGAAAATTAAGTATGAAAATTTTTGAACACCTGGTTTACCCCATTTCACTTGGATCCTGGAGGGTTTCAGTTAAATTCGCTGCACTTGTTTGGCTCCTGAAACCCAACAGGAACACTTACAACTAGTTTGGAATAGAGGCATTCACAACTTGTTTTTAAACATTCACAACTAGTTTTGAAGGGAATGGAAACATTCAAAACCAATTTTCAATAGAAACAGTCACAACTTGTTTAGAATGGAATGTAAACATTCACAACTTGTTTGGAATGGAATGAAAGCATTCATAACTTGTTTACAATAAAATGGAAACATTCACAACTAGTTTGGAATGGAAACATTCACAACTAGTTTGGAATAAAAACATTCACAACTAGTTTGGAGTAAAAATGTTCACAACTTGCTTGAAATGGAATGGAAAAATTCACAACTAATTTAGAATAGAAACATTCACAACTAGTTTGAACTACGTATATTCACAACTTGTTTAGAACGGTATGGAAATAGTCACAACTACTTTGGAATGAGAAATATTCATAATAAGTTTGGGATTGAAATATTCATAACTTGTTTAGAATAGAAATATTCACAACTTGTTTGGAATGAAAAACATTCACAACTATATTTAGTATGGAATAGAAACATTCACAACTAGTTTAGAATGGAATGGAAACATTCACAACTAGTTTAGAATAAAGAAATTTCACAACTTGTTTAGAATGGAATGAAAACATTCACAACTAGTTTGGAATAGAAACATTCACAACTAGTTTAGAATGGAATGGAAACATTCACAACTGGTTTGGAATAGAAACATTCACAACTAGTTTAAAATGGAATGGAAACATTTCCAACTTTTATTGGAAAAAAAAGCAAACAGAACTTGTTTAGAATAGAATGGAAACATTCACAAACTAGTTTAGAATGAAACATTCACAACTTATTTAGAATGGAATGGAAACATTCACAACTAGTTTGGAATGAAACCTTCACAACTAGTTTGGAATGAAATGGAAACATTCACAACTTGTTTGGAATAGAAACATTCACAACTTGTTTAGAATGAAATGGAAACATTCACAACTAGTTTAGGATAGAATAGAAACATTCACAACTAGTTTAGAATGATATGGAAACAACATTAGTTTGAAATGAAACGAAAACATTCACAACTTGTTTGGAATAGAAACATTCACAACTTTTTTCGAATGAATAGAAACATTTACAACTTGTTTGGAATAGAAACATTCACAACTTGTTTAGAATGGAATAAAAACATTCACAACTAGTTTGGAATAGAATGGAAACATTCACAACTTGTTTGGAATGAAAAAAACATTCACAACTAGTTTAGAATGAAAGGAAACATTCACAACTAGTTTAGAATGGAATGGAAACATTCATAACTAATTTGGAATAGAAACATTCATAACTAGTTTAGAATGGAATGGAAACATTTACCACTAGTTTAGAATAGAAAAATTCACAACTAGTTTAGAATTGAATGGAAGCATTGACAACTAGTTTGGAATAAAAACATTCACATCTTGCTTAGATTAGAATAGAAACATTCACAACTAGTTTGTAATAGAAAAATTCACAACAAGCGTGAATAGTAGCTTTTACCACAAGTTTTCAATAGAAATATTCACAACTTGTTCGGAATAGAAGCATTCACAACTTGTTTAGAATGAAATGGAAACATTCACAACTTGTTTGAATGAAATGGAAAAACATTCACAACTAGTTTAGAATGAAATGGAAACATTCACAACTAGTTTGGAATGAAATGGAAACATTCACAACTTGTTTGGAATGAAATGGAAACATTCACAACTTGTTTTGAATGAAATGGAAACATTCACAACCAGTTTGGAATGAAATGGAAACATTCACAACTAGTTTGGAATGAAATGGAAACATTCACAACTTGTTTGGAATGAAATGGAAACATTCACAACTTGTTTGGAATGAAATGGAAACATTCACAACTAGTTTGGAATGAAATGGAAACATTCACAACTAGTTTGGAATGAAATGGAAACATTCACAACTAGTTTTTGAAATGGAAACATTCACAACTTGTTTAGAATGAATGGAACATTCACAACTAGTTTGGAATGAAATGGAAACATTCACAACTTGTTTTGGAATGAAATGGAAACATTCACAACATTTGGAATGAAATGGAAACATTCACAACTTGTTTGGAATGAAATGGAAACATTCACAACTAGTTTGGAATGAAATGGAAACATTCACAACTTGTTTGGAATGAAATGGAAACATTCACAACTAGTTTGGAATGGAAACATTCACAACTTGTTTGTAATGGAAACATTCACAACTTAGTTTGGAATGAAATGGAAACATTCACAACTTGTTTTGAATGAAATGGAAACATTCACAACTAGTTTGGAATGAAAAGGAAACATTCACAACTTGTTTGGAATAAAATAGAAACATTCACAACTAGTTTGGAATGAAATGGAAACATTCACAACTAGTTTGGAATGAAATGGAAACATTCACAACTAGTTTGGAATGAAATGGAAACATTCACAACTAGTTTGGAATGAAATGGAAACATTCACAACTTAGTTGGAATGAAATGGAAACATTCACAACTAGTTTGGAATGAAACGAAACATTCACAACTAGTTTGGAATAGAAAACAATCACAACTTTTTTGGAATTCAAACATTCACAACTTGTTTACTATTGGAATGAAACATTCACAACTTGTTTGGAATGAATGGAAACATTCACAACTTGTTTGGAATAGAAACATTCACAACTTGTTTGGAATGAAATGGAAACATTCACAACTTGTTTTGGAATGAAATGGAAACATTCACAACTAGTTTGGAATAGAAACACATTCACAACTTGTTTGGAATGAAATGGAAACATTCACAACTTGTTTGGAATAGAAAAACATTCACAACTAGTTTAGAAATGGAATGGAAACATTCACAACTAGTTTGGAATGAAATGAAAACATTCACAACTTGTTTTAAATGAAATGGAAAACATTCACAACTAGTTTGGAATGAAATGGAAACATTCACAACTTGTTTAGAATGAATGGAAACATTCACAACTAGTTTGGAATAGAAACATTCACAACTACTTTTGAATGGAAACATTCATTCACAACTTGTTTAGAATGAAATGGAAACATTCACAACTTGTTTAGAATGGAATGGAAACATTCACAACTAGTTTTGAATTGAAACAATCAAACTCATTTACAAACATTCACAACACAACTACTTTGAAATGGAAACATTCACAACTTGTTTGGAATGAAAAACATTCACAACTTGTTTAGAATGGAATAGAAACATTCACAACTTTTTGGAATGAAAAAACATTCACAACTAGTTTGGAATGAAATGGAAACATTCATAACTAGTTTGGAATGGAGTGGAAATGTTTACAACTAGTTTCAAATAGAATAGAAACATTCACAACATGTTTAGAATGAAATGGAAACATTCACAACTAGTTTGGAATAAATGGAAACATTCACAACTTGTTTAGAATGGAATGGAAACATTCACAACTAGTTTGGAATAGAAACATTCACATTCACAACTTGAGGCATTTGGAATGAAATGGAAACATTCACAACTTGTTTGGAATGGAAACATTCACAACTTGTTTAGAATGAAATGGAAACATTCACAACTAGTTTGGAATAGAATGGAAACATTCACAACAGAAACATTCACAACTGTTTTCAATAGAAATATTCACAACTTGTTTAGAATGAAATGGAAACATTCACAACTTGTTTGGAATGAAATGGAAACATTCACAACTAGTTTAGAATGAAATGGAAACATTCATAACTTGTTTGGAATGAGAAACATTCATAACTTTTTTAGAATGGAATGGAAACATTCACAACTTGTTTAGAATATAATGGAAACATTCACAACTAGTTTTGAATAAATGAAACATTTACAAGTAGTTTGGAATGAAATGGAAACATTCACAACTAGTTTGGAATGAAATGGAAACATTCATAACTTGTTTACAATGGAAAGGAAACATTCACAACTAGTTTGGAATGAAAAAAACATTCACAACTTGTTTAGAATGGAATGGAAACATTCACAACTAGTTTGGAATAAAAAACATTCACAACTTGTTTAGAATGGAATGGAAACATTCACAACATGTTTGGAATGAAATGAAAACATTCACAACTTATTTGGAATGGAATGGAAACATTCATAACTAGTTTGGAATGAAATGGAAACATTCACAACACTTGTTTTCTTTAAATGGAAACATTCACAACTTAAATTAGAATGGAATGGAAACATTCAAAACTTGTTTAGAATTGAAACATTCACAACTTGTTTAGAATGAAATGGAAATTCACAACTAGTTTGGAATAAAAAACAATCACAACTTGTTTAGAATCGAATAGAAACATTCACAACTTGTTTAGAATGGAATGGAAACATTCACAACTTGTTTGGAATGAAAAATTTCACAACTAGTTTAGAATGAAATGGAAACATTCACAACTTGTTTGGAATGAAATGGAAACATTCACAACTTGTTTGGAATAGAAACATTCACAACTTGTTTAGAATGGACTGGAAACATTGACAACTTATTTGGAATGGAAACAATAAAAACTAGTTTTGATTAGAAACATTCACAAGATGTTTAGAGTGGAATGGAAACATTCACAACTAGCTTACAATAGAAACATTGATAACTAGTTTACAATATACTGGAAACATTTATAACTAGTTTTGAATAAAATTGAAACATTCACAAATTTTTTTGAATGGTATGGAAATGTACGCAACTAGTTAGGAAAATAAACATTCACAGCCTCCTAAGATTAGAATGAAAACATTCACAACAATTTTTGAATATAATCATTCACAACTTAGTTAGAATAAAAACATTCACAACTTGTTTTGAATGGAAATATTCACAATTTGCGTAGATTGAAATGGAAACAATCAGAACTAGTTTGGAATGGAAACATTCACCACTTGTTTTGAATAGAAACATGCACAACTTGTTTAGAATGGAATGAAAGCATTCACAACTAAATCAGAATAAAAACATTTCCAACTTGTTTAGAATGGTTTGCGACCATTCATAACTAGTTTGAAATATAAACATTCACAACTTATGAGTGTTTCGACTCCAAACAAGTTGTGAATGTTTTTATTCCTAGCAATTTGTGAATGTTTTCATTTCAAACTAGTTGGAAACTGTTTCTATTTCAAAATGGTTGTGAGTGTTTCCATTCCACTATAAACTAGTTGTCACTTTTGTTTTCCAAACAAGTTATGAATGCTTCTATTCCAGTCTAAACAAATTGTGAATGTTTTTATTTTAAACAAGTTGTGAATATTTCCAGTCAATAGTTGTTTGGAATAGAAAGGAAACATTCGCAACCAGTTTGGAGTAGAAATAGTCACAGCTACTTTTGAATAAAAACATTCACAACTTGTTTAGAATGGAATGGAAACATTTAGAACTAGGTTGGAATGGAAAGATTCATAACTTGTTTAGAATGGAATGGAATCATTCATGACTAGTTTGGAAAATAAACAATCACAAATAGTTTAGAATGGAATGAAAACAATCACAACTAGTTTAGAATAAAAGAGTTCACAACATTCACAACTTGTTTGGAATAAAATATTCACAACTAGTTTAGAATGGAATGGAAACTTTAACAGCTAGTTTAGAATAGAAACATTCACAACTAGTTTTGAATAGAAACATTCATAGCTAGTTTAGAATAGAGACATTCACATCTAGTTTAGAATATAATTGAATCATTCACAAACAGTTTGGAATAGAAATGTTCATAACTTGTTTGAAACAAAAACATTCACAAACTGTTTGCAATTTAACGGAAGCAATCGTAACTAGTTTAGAATAAAAAAATTCCCAACTAGTTTAAAATGGAATGGAAACAATCACAACTAGTTTGGAGTGGATTCATTCGCAACTTTTTTGGAATAGAATGGAAACATTCACAAGTTGTTTTAAATGTAATGGAAACATTCACACTTGTCTGGAATATACACATTAACAACTTGTTTGAAGTAGAAACATTCACAACCTGTTTGGATTATAAACCTTGCAAATTGTTTAGAGTAGAAACGTTCACAACTTGTGTAGAATGGAAAGAAAAGATTCACTACTAGTTTGGTATAGGAACAATCACAACTAGTTTGGAATTGTTACATTCACAACTTGATTAGATTCAAACCGAGACAATTAGAACTACTTTGAAGAGAAACGTTCACAAGTTTAGAATAGAAACATTCAAAACTTGGTGGTATCAGAATGGAAACATTCACGTGTTTAGAATAAAAACAATCACAACTAGTTTGGAATAAAAATATTCACAACTTGTTTGGAATGGAATGCAAACCTTCACAGTAAGTTTGGAAAACAAACAAACACCACTTGTTTAGAATCAAATAGAAATATTCACAACTAGTTTAGAATAGAAACATTAACAGCTTGCTCAGAATAGAATGGAAACATTCACAACTTGTTTGGAAAAGAAACAATCATAACTAGTTTCGAATAGAAACGTTCTAAACATGTTTAGAATGGAATGGAGACATTCACAACAAGTTTGGAATAGAAACATTCATAACTTGTTTACAAAGGAATGGAATCAATCATAACTAGTTTTGAATAGAATGGAAACATTCACAACATGTTTTGAATGGTATGGAAATATTCACAACTAGTTTGGAAAACAAACATTCACAACTTGCTTATAATGGAATGGAAACATTCACAACTAGTTTGGAATAGAATCATTCACAACTTATTAGGAATGAAAGCTTTCACAACTTTTTTGGAATGAAACATTCACAACTTGCTTATTTTGGAATGGAAACAATCACAACTAGTTTGGAGTAGAAATATTCATAACTTGTTTCGAATAGAAACATTCACAACTTGTTCAGAATGGAATGAAAATATTCATAACTTGTTTGGAATAAAAACCTTTACAACTAGTTTAGAACGGATTGAAAACATTCGTAACTAGTTTGGAATAGAAATATTCACAACTTGATTAGAATGGAATGAAAATATTTACAACTAAATCAGAATAGAGACATTTACAACTTGTTTCGCATAGAATGGAAAACATTCACAACCAGTTTGGAATAGAAACATTCAAAAGTTGCTTTAAATGGAGTGGAAACATTTACAATAGTTTTGGAATGGAAACAATCACATCTAGTTTAGAATATAACTATTCACAACATTCACAACTTGTTTAAAATGGAATGGAAACATTCACAACTTGTTTAAAATGGAATGGAAACATTCACAAGAAGTTTGCAATAGAAACATGCACAACTTGTTTAGAATGGAATGGAAACATTCACAACTGGTTTGGAATAAGAACATTCACAACTTGTTTAGAATGGAATGGAAACAATCACAACTAGGTTTGATTAGAAACATTCACAACTTGTTTCCATTCCACTCTAAACAAGTTGTGGATGCTTCTACTCTAAAGTACTTCTAAATGTTTCCATTACATTGTAAACAAGTTGTGAATGTATGTGTTACTAACAAGTTATGAATGTTTCTATTCCAAACAAGTTGTGGGTGTTTCCATTTCAAAATAGTTGTGAATGTTTCCATTCCATACTAGGTGTGAATATTTCCATTCCATTCTAAACTAGTTGTGAATGTTTTTATTCCATTCTAAACACATTATGAATGTTTCTATTTTAAAATAGTTATGAATATTTCTAATCCGCAACTTGTTTAGAAATGAATGGAAATATTCATAACTAGTCTTGAATAGAAACAGTCACATCTACTTTTCAATAGAAACATTCACAACTTCTTTAGAATGGATTGAAAACATTCACAACTTAATTAAAATCATTCATAACTAGTTTGGAAAACAAACATTCACAAATAGTTTAGAATGCAACCGAAACAATCATAACTAGTTTAGAATAGAAACATTAACAACATTCACAACTTGTTTGTAATAGAAACATTCATAACTAGTTTAGAATGGAATGGAAAAGCTCACAATTAGTTTGGAATAAAAGCATTCGCAACTAGTTTTGAATAGAATCATTCATAACTTGATTGGAGTAAAAACATTCATGGCTAGTTTGAAAAGGAGACATTCATAACCAGTTTGGAACATCAACATTCACAACTAGTTTATTATAGAACCATTCATAACTTGTTTTGAATGGAATGGAAAGATTCACAAGTTGTTTGGTATTCAAACACTCCCAACATCTTTAGAATGAAATGGAAACTATCACAACTAGTTTGGAGTGGAAACATTCACAATTTGTTTGGCATTGAAACTTTCACAACTTGTTTAGAATATAATCAAATCATTTGTAACTACTTTGGAATATAAACATGTAGAACTTGTTTGGAATGGAATGTGAATATGCACAACTAGTTTGGAATAGAAACATTCACAACTTGTCTGGAATAGAAGCATTCACAACTTTTTTAGAATAGAACGGAAACATTCATAACTTGTTCTGAATAGAAACATTCACAACATTCACAACTTGTTTGGAATGCAATGGAAAAATTTATAACTAGTATAGAATGGAATGGAAACATTAACAACTAGTATAGAATGTTTCCATTCCATTCAATACTAGTTGTTAATATTTCCACTCCATTTCAAACAACTTGTTGATGCTTCTATTCCAAACTGGTTCTGAACATTTCCATTCAATTATAAACAAGTTGTCAAAGTTTGTATTCCAAATAGGGTGTCAATGCTTCTATCCCAAAAAACTTGTCAATATTTCTATTATAAACTAGTTGTGAATGTTTCCATTCCATCATTCATAACTTGTTAAGAGTTGAACCATTCAAAAATTATTTGGAATCGAAAAACTTACAACTTGTTTGGAAAAGAAACATATACAACTTGTTTAGAATGGAATGGAAATATTGAGAAGTAGTTTAGAATAAAAAGATTCATAACTTGTTTAAAATGGAAGCATTCATAACTCATTTACAAGGGAATGGAAACATTCACAACTATTTTGGAATAGAAACATTCACAACATGTTTGGATTTCAAACATTCACCACTAGTTCCGGAAAGAAACACTCATAGTTTGTTCATAAGGGAATGGAAGCATTCACAACTAGTTTGGAATAGAAACGTCCACAACTTGTTTGGAATGAAAACAATGTCAACTAGTTTCGAGTAGAAACATTCACAACTTGTTTAGAATGGAAACATCCATAACCTGTTTAGAAGAAAATGGAAACATTCACAACAAGTTTGGAATAGAAAAATTCACAACTTGTTTAGAATGGAATGAAAACATTTATAACTTGTTTAGTATAGAGTGGAATCATTGACAACTTGTCTAGAATAGCAACATTAACAACTTGTTTAAAATGGTAAGGAAACATTCATAGCTAGTTTAGAATATAAACATTCACAACTTTTTTAGAATGGAAGAGAAACATTCACAACTAGTTTGTAATAGAAACATTCATAACCTGTTTAGAATGGAATGTGAACATTCATGGCTAGTTTAAAAAAAAAAACATTCACAACTTGTTTAGAATGGAACATAAACATTCACAGCTAGTTTGGGATAGAAAGATTGACAAGCTGCTTATCATGAAATAGAAACAATCACAACTAGTATATGTAGGGTTTTGAGAGCCAAACAAGTGCAACAGAATATAACCGAAACCCTCTAGGATCCAATTGAAATGGGGTAAACCGGGTGTTCAAAATTTTTCATACCTAATTTGGTTATGATCTTTCACCCAACTATAGAGTCGAATCAAAAAACTTGAACAGTTGATATATTCAAGCTCTCTATGGTATCCACACAAGTGTCTTGAGATCACCATGCCTCCACCACGTCCTGATAGATACGTTTCTCTTATGCTTGCAGTGCTAGCTTGTGTCCTCCAAGGAATTGCAAGAGAAGAGTGCGGCTGTCCTTTTTGGGAGGCTAGGGCAAGGAGACCTACGAATTTCTCACTAGAAGTTGTATTTATAGTAAGACTCAACTTCCAGACCTAATGGGTTTCAAAGCCCTAATCCAATTAGGCTTTAATTTCGGGCTTAATAATGGCTCAACTATTGGGCCCATTATTAATACGAAATTATTGTGAACCCATAACCCAAATAATTAGCCCATGCACTCTAATGATCCAAATAGCTCTATGTGTGCGACCCAATAGGCTTTTACCACGTTGGCAATGATCATAAATCACATTTATGATCATAAGCAATGAGCGGTGTCTAGCAACACATCATTGCTACCCAAGTGACAAGATTGTCGGTGATTCGACTAAACCTTTATGATCATCCCCGATATATGCCATTGTCCCTTTGTCCAAGATATCAAGACTAAGCACGAGACATGGAATGTGTCACTCTCGTATAGCCCAATCTTTGGTTTCTTGATTACCGAGTAGACCAACTTAAACTAATGACATTGATATCGTATATCAACTCATCCGAGCATGGCCATGCATTTTTCTAAGTCTTACTCTATCAAGGGGCCCGAAGATATCACTCCCGTTACATAGGAGGGACAAATCCCATCTTGATCATACAAATCCCTCCGCATGATATGTGACATACCCAATGACCTCCTTCAAGTTCACTCAGTTACGAGCAACAAAGGAAAGTATCAAAGTATGTGACTCACATGTAGGGAACCTTGATGATCTTAGGTCAAAGGACTACATATACCATGATCACTATGAGAATCACTTATGACACTCATATAACGATCCATGTAGCGTTCTCATGGTGGGTTGGTCCAGTACACAAGTTCTTCAACTTATACCCATATGTAAACTACATATCTCCTATTTGTCTCCATATATCCTAGTCATTATGTGTTATTGTAACCCACTCATGATAATACTAGATGAGGGACATTTAAGATTGTTATTATTCAAGAGTTATAATTATGTTTATTACATTACGCAGAAACAAAACAACAAACATAATTATTAGATTAATGTTTTCACAAAATATCATGACTCAATGTGCAATATACAATCATCTCATGATGGGCTTTTGGGCACAAATACTACCAATATGGAATTGAAACTTTCATTACTCGTTCAGAATAAAAACATTCATAACTTATTTAGAAATGAATGGAAACATTCCAAACTTGATTAGATTGAATGGAAACATTCACAACAAGTTTAGAATGGAATGAAAACACCTATAACATGTCTAGAATCAACTGGAAACATTAACACCTTGTTTAGATTGGAATGAAAACATTCACAACCAACTTGGAATAGAAACATTCATAACTTGTTTGGAATGGAATGGAAGCATTCACAAATAATGTGGAATTGAAATATTCACAACATGTTTGGAATGGAAACATTCACAAGTAGTTTGGAATAGAAACGTTCACAACTTGTTTGGAGTAGAGACATTCACAACTTGTTTAAAATAGAATGGAAACATTTACAACTTGTTTAGAGTGGAATAGAAACTTTCACAACATTTTCAAAAGGGAAATATTCACAACCTATTGAGAATGGAATGGAAAATTTCACAACTAGTTTGGAATATAATCTTTCACAGCTTATTTGGAATAGAATGGAAATTTTAACAACTTGCATGGAGTAAAAGCATTCATAACTTATTTGGAATAGAATGGAAATATTCATAACTTGTTTAGAATAGAAATATTGGCAACTTGTTTAGAATGGAATGGAAGCATTGACAACTAGTTTGGGGTAGAAACATTCGTAGTTTGGAATGGAATAAAAACATTCATAACTAGTTTTGGATAGAAACGTTCACAACTTGTTTAGTGTTTGGAATGGGATGGAGACATTCAAAACTTGTTTAAAATGAAAACATTCATAACTTGTTTAGAGTGGAATGGTAACATTCACAACCTGTTTGGAATAGAAACATTGACAACTAGTTACGACTAGAAACACTCAAAACATATTTAGAATAAAACAGAAACATTCACAACTATATCGAAAGAGAAACACTTAGAACTAGTTTACAATGGAAAGAAAACATTCATAACTAGTTTCGAAAAGAATGGAAACTTTCATAACTTCTTTTGAATGTAGTGGAAAAATTAACAACTAGTTCCTAATAGAATGCAAACTGTCACAACTCTTTTTAAATGGAAAGGAAAAATTCACAACTAGTTTGGAAACAAAGCATTTAGGACTGGTTTGGAAAATAAAGTCTCATAACCTGTTTAGAACGAAGTGGAAACATTCGAAACTAGTTTGGAAAAGAAACATTCACAACTTATTTGGAATAGAAACATTCATACCTTCTTTAGAATGGAACGAAAATGTTCATAACTTGTTTGGAATAAAAACATTCACAACTTGTTTGTAGTGGAATGGCAACATTCACAACTTATTTGAAATAGAGACATTCACAACATTCACAACTTGTTTAAAATGGAATGGAAACATTCATAACTAGTTTCCATTGGAATGGAAAAATTGTTTCCATTCTATTCCAAACAAGTAGTCAAAGTTTTAATTCCAAACTAGTTGTGTACGTTTCCACTCCATTCTGAATAGGTTGTGAATATTTCTATTCCAAACCAGCTGTGAATTTTTCAATTCGAATCTAGTAATGAATGTTTCTATTCCAACATTCACATTTTGTTTATGATTGAGCCATTTAAAAATTATTTGGGACGGAAACATTTACAACAAATTTCGTAAAGAAAGATTCAGAACTTGTTTAGAATGGAATAGAAATATTCACAAGTAGTTTGGAATAGAAAGATTCATAACTTGTTTAATTGGAAACACTCACAACTTGTTTAGAAAGCAATGGAAACATTTACAACTATTTTGGAATAAAAACATTGACAACTAGTTTCAAATAGAAACATTTGTAACTTGTTTAGAAGGGAATAGAAGCATTCACAACTGGTTTGGAATAGAAACATTTACAACTTCTTTGGAATGGAAACATTCAGAACTAGTTTGGAACAGAAACATTCATAATTTGTTTAGAATTGAAACATCCACAAACTGGTTTAGAAGGAAATAAAAACATTCATAACTAGTTTGGATTAGAATCATTCACAACTTGTCCAGAGTAGAATGGAAACAGTCAAAACTAGTTTAGAATGGGATGGAATCTTTCAAAACTTTTTTGGAATAGCAACATCCACAACTTGTTTAGAATTGAATGGAAACATTCATAGCTAGTTTAGAATATAAACAATCATAACTTCTTTAGAATGGAATAGAAACATTCACAACCTATTTAGAATGGAATGGAAACAACCACAGCTAGTTTGGAAAAGAAACATTCCCAACTTGTTTAAAATGGAACGTAAACATTCACAACTAGTTTGGAATAGAATGGAAACATCCATAACTTGTGTAGAATAGAAATATTTTAGAACTTGTTTAGAATGGAATGGAAGCATTTGCAAGTAGTTTGGAATAGAAACATTCACAACTTCTTGTGAATTCATTGTAAACATTCACAACTAGTTTGGACTAAAAGTGATCATAATTTAGAATGGAATGGAAACATTTACAACTAGTTGGGAATAGAAATGTTCACAACTTGTTTTGAATCGAGTTGAGACATTCACATGTTGTTTAGAATGGAAATAATCATAAGTTATTTAGAATGGAATGGTAAAATTCATAACTTGTTTAGAATGGAATGGAAACATTCATAATTTATTTAGAATGGAATAGAATCATTCACAACTTGTTTGGAATGTAATGGAAATATTCATACCTAGTTTAGAATAAAAACACTCAACCCATGTTTAGAATGGAATGGAAACATTCACAACTAGTTCAGAGTAGAAACATTCATAACTAGTTTACAATGGAATAGAAACATTCATAACTAGATTGAAATAGAAACATTTAGAACTTTTTTGGAATAGAGATGTTAACAACTTGTTTAGAATTGAATGGAAACATTCACATCTAATTTGGAATGAAAATATTTACAACCTGTTTGGAATAGAAACATTCACAACTTGTGTAGAATTAAAAGGAAAGATTTACAACTAGTTTGGAATCCTTAGATTCACAACTTGCTTACATTTAAATGAAAACAATCACAACTACTTTGGAATAGAGACATTTACAACTTGTTTAAAAAAACATTCACAACTTGTTTATAATGGAATGGAAACATTTACGTGTTTATAATATAAACAATTACAACTAGTTTGTAATAGAAATATCCACAACTTCTTTAGAAATGGAATCAAAACTTTCACAACTAGTTTGGAATAGAAACGTCCACAACATATTTAGAATGCGATAGAAACATTTACAACTAGTTTGAAAGCAAATGTTCATAGCATAGATTCAAATAGAAACATTCACAACTTGTTTAGAATGGAATAAAAACATTCACAACTTGTTTCGAATGGAATAAAAGCATGTGCAACTAGTTTGGAATAGAAACATTCACACCTTGTTTCGAATGGACTAGAAACATTCACAATTTCTTTGGAATTACAACTTGTTTATAATGGAATGGAAACATTTACATTTTTAGAATATAAACAATTATAACTAGTTTGTAATAAAAAAATTCACAACTTCTATAGAAATGGAATCAAAGCTTCACAACTAGTTTTGAAATAGAAACATTGATAACTAGTTGACAATGGAATAGAAACATTTATAACTAGTTTTGAATAGAATAGAAACATTCAGAACATGTTTTCAATGGTATGGAAACATTCATAACTAGTTTGGCCAATAAACATTCACAACTTGTTTAGAATGGAATGGAAACATTCACAACTAGATTTGAATAGAATCATTCACAGCTTATTTCAAATACAAACATTCACAACATGTTTGGAATGCAAACACTCACAACTTTCATAGATTGAAATGGAAACAATCACAACTAGTTTGGAACAGAAACATTCATAACTTATTTTGATTACAAACAATTTCAACTTGTTCATAATGGAATGGAAACATTAAGAATTTCTTTCGAATGGAAACATTCAAAACTAGTTTAGAATGGAATGGAAACATTCACAACTTGTTTGGAAAAGAAACATTCACAACTTGTTTAGAGTGCATTGGAAACATTCACAACTTATTTGGAATACAAACAATCACAACTAGTTCCGAATAGAAACATTCACAAGATATTTACAACAGAATGGAAACATTCATAAATAATTTGCAATAGAAACATTCATAACTAGTTTACACTGGAACAAAAATATTTACAACTAGTTTTGAATAAAATAGAAACATTCACAACATGTTTTGAATAGTGTCAAAACATTCACAACCAGTTTGGAAAATAAACATTCACAACTTGTATAGAATGGAATGGAAACATTCACACCAAGTTTGAAATAAAATCTGTCACAAGTTATTGGGAATAGAAACATTCACAACTTGCATGGATTGAAAAGGAAATAATCATAACTAGTTTGGAACAGAAACGTTCACAAGCTGTTTTGAATAGAAGTTTTCACAACATGTTCGGAATAGAATGGAAACAATCACAACATCTTTGGAATGGAAATGTTCACAACTAGTTTAGAATAGAATGGAAATAGTTACAACTAGTTTCGAATAGAAACATTCATAAGTTGTTTAGAATGGAATGAAAATATTCACAACTAAATCAGAATAGAAACATTTAAAACTTGTTTAGATTAAATTGTAAACTTTCACAACTAGTTTGGAATAGAAGCATTCATAGCTTGTTTGGAGTAAAAGCATTCACAAATTGCTTAGAATGAAATGGAAACATTCACAAATTGCTTATAATGAAATGGAAAGATTCACAGCAATTTGGAATGGAACCAATCACAACTAGTTTTGAATAGAAACATTCAGAACATTCGCAACTTGTTTAAAATTGGTTGGAAACATTGACAAGTAGTTTGCAACAGAAACATTCACAACATGTTTAGAATAGATACCTTCACAACTTGTTTAGAATGCAATGCAAACATTCATAACTAGTTTCGAACAGAAACATTCATAACTTGTTTAGAGTGGAATGAAAACAATCACAACTACTTTGGAAAAGAATCATTCGTAGCTAGTTTAGACTGGAATGGAAACAATCACAACTAGTTTAGAATAGAAACATTCACAACATTCACAACTTGTGCGGAACAGAAACATTCATAACTAGTTTAAAACAGAATGGAAACATTCACAACTAGTTTCAAATAAAAACATTAACAACATTCACAACTTGTTTCCATTCAACTCTAAACAAGTTATGGATGTTTCTACCATAAACTACTTGTGAATGTTTCCATTGCATTGTAAACAAGTTGTGGATGCCTCTAATCTAAACTAATTGTGAATTTTTACACCTCAAAATAATTGTGAATGTTTCTACTTCAAAGTAGTTACGAATGTTTTGATTCCATTCAAAACTAGTTATCAATGTTTCTATTTAAAACAAGTTATGAATGTTTCTATTCCATTATAAGCATATAGTGAAAGTTTCTATTCCAAACTAGTTGTGAATATTTCTATTCCACCACTTGTTAGAAAAGAATGGAAACATTCATAACTTGCCTAGAATAGAAACAGTCATAACTACTTTTGAATAGAAACACTCACAACTTTTTTAGAATAGAATGGAAACATTCACAACTGGTTTGGAATAGAAACATTCAAAACTTGTTTAAAATGGAATGGAATCATTCACAACAAGTTTGGTAAAGAAACATTCACGAATAGTTTAGAATGGAATGGAAACAATCACAACTAGTTTAGAATAAAAACATTAAGAACATTCATAACTTGTTTCAAATAGATGCATTCACAATTAGTTTAAAATGGAATGGAAACACTCACAACTAGTCTGGAATAGAAACATTGACAACTAGTTTTGAATAGTATCATTCACAACGTGATTCGAGTCAAAACATTCACAGCTAGTTTGGAACGAAGACATGCACAACTAGTTTACCACAAAATCAAAACATTTATAACCAGTATGGAACAACAACATTCACAACTAGTTTCCAATAGAACCATTCACAACTTGTTTGGAATGGAATAGAAACATTCACAACTAGTTTGGAATAGAAACATTCCCAACTTGTTCAGAATGGAGTGGAAACTATCAGAACTAGTTTGGAGTGGAAACATTCACAACTTGTTTGGCATAGAATCTTTCACAACTTGTATAGAATATAATGGAAACATTAGCAACTAGTTTGGAATAGAAATAAGCACAACTTGTTCGGAATGGAATGGAAATATTCACAACAAGTTTGGAATATAAAAATTCATCACCTATTTGGAATATAAACATACACAATTTCTTTAGAATGGAATGGAAACATTCATAAGTTGTTTTGAATATAAACATTCATAACTTGTTTGTAGTGGAATGGAAACATTCACAACTTGATTGGAATAGTAGCATTCACAACACTCACTATTACCCACTCCGGGGTAGTCCAGTTATCGTGCCAAAACTGTGCATTTAAACTCCCAGGTTTGGTTTGCCCTGTAGGTCATCAGAACAACATCCCCAGTCTACATACTTAAGTGACCCTCTTGAGCACTATGTAAATACATGCATATTGGTCTAACCATAACACACATATTTACATTTTCGCACACTATTGCAGCTAAGAAGGAAAACACTAGCACATGTCTTAGTTTTGGCTTCCACACATTAGGTAATCTTGTTAAGTTCTGCTGACCAGCTACTGCACCTGTAACTTCCACTAATAAACTGTATCACTCTAGCCACATACCCCCGATTTTCTTTGCTCCATTATCAAGTAGAGACTTAGAGCAAACCAAGGAATTTTTTTTTTACATCAATAGCCCACCTATGAACCAAGTTATGGATTTTTTTAAGTTCATTCCAAAATTCTGACCAAATGAACAATAACTCAGCCAAATTTGCAACATCATACAGGGCTCTAAATCCAGAAATTCTAAATCCCAGTTAACCATCTAGATGTCCTCTAGGTGTGGTCAAAATTTTATACCAAGATTCATTCTACACAGGGAGATATTAAACTTTAGGTCCAGAGTCGAAATTCTGGTAACTTTTGGACCATTTTGCCCATACAATTTTTACAAACCATGCAAACACTTCATTCATAAGGGGAAGGCCCTCCAAGGCAATCCCATATATGTCCATTACACATAGGAATTATGTTCCCTTTGTTTTAACAACTTTATGTGGCCAAAACAGAATTTACAGGTAAGCATCCCATCATTCACACTTAGGCAGCTTTGCACCACATCACTTACATAGTCAAAACATTACTCAAATGTTCTCATACTAGTCTCATTTTACATACACTACATGTATATCTATACATGCACTACAATATGGTCTTAAATCAGCTAAATATGCACCCTAGGTTACAGGAGGTCCTGAGACACAATGGACTCCAAAAACAGGATGCTGGACAGCTGCTGCACAACAAAATAAGTACCACCATTAAAAATACCAAATGTGCTCCTAAAATCACCAAAATTTCCAGATCATAACTAGACATAAGGAATCTCATGTACCTGAAATATCAGATTAAAACTCAAACCACAAAGGTTAGTTTGAAGGTGATCTTTCAGCTTGACTTGAAATGACAGAGTTGAGGGGAGTAAGTTTCATTGAGAAACTTAGTAAGAGTAACACTTGGATTCTGTAGGCAATGTTACCCTCATTAAAACATGCATCCAAAGACATTAAAACAAAAAAAACCACAATACATATATACAAGATATACCAACCAAATGCAGCAGCCATTCACAACGAAAAAACACATGAAATGCAGTAGCAACGATAACCATATTTTAATCCATAAAACACATAATAAACATAACCAAATCACTATGGCAGCCCTCCTCAAGCTAATTCTTGGTCTTAGGAGGATTTTAACAGCAGTTAGCACTAACTTTTGGGCTCTAGAAACCCAGAAATTCACTGCCATCACTGTGCACTTCACACTAGGTCACAAAACCTTCAATAAGTGCACTCCCCTCACTAAGCTTGGTTCATCAAGCTCATGGCTCTCTTCCAAGTTAGCCCTAGCTCCATGCATTAGTGTTGTGCCGAAAATCCAATCATGAGATGATTGTATTTTTTGCACATTGAGTCATGATATTTTGTTAAGGCATTAATCCAGCAATTATGTTTGTTGCTTTGTTTCTGCATAATGTAATAAACATAATTGTAACCCTAGAATAATGATATTCTCAAATGTCCCTGGTCTAGTATTATTGTGGAGCGGGTTGCAATAATACATAACGACTAGTATATGTGGAGACTAATATGAGATATGTAGTCTACATATGGGTACAAGTTGGAGAACTTGTGTACTGGACCGACCCACCATGAGAACACTACACGGATTGTTATATGAGTGTCATAAGTGATTCTCATAGTGATCATGGTATATGTAGTCCTTTGACCTAAGATCATCAAGGTTCCCTACATGTGAGTCACATACTTTGATACTTCTCTTTGTTGCTCGTAACTGAGTGAACTTGAAGGAGGTCATTGGGTATGTCACATATCATGCGGAGGGATTTGTATGATCAAGATGGGATTTGTCCCTCCTATGTAACGGGAGTGATATCTTCGGGCCCCTTGATAGAGTAAGACTTAGAAAAATGCATGGCCATGCTCAGATGAGTTGATATATGATATCAATGTCATCAGTTTAAGTTGGTCTACTCGGTAATCAAGAAACCAAAGATTGGGCTATATGAGAGTGACACATTCCATGTCTCATGCTTAGTCTTGATATCTTGGACAAAGGGACAATGGCATATATCAATAATGATCATAAAGGTTTAGTCAAATCACCAACAATCTTGTCACTTGGGTAGCAATGATGTGTTGTTAGACACCGCTCATTGCTTATGATCATAAATGTGATTTAGGATCATTGCCATCGTGGTAAGAGCCTATTGGGTTGCACACATAGAGCTATTCGGATCATTAGAGTGCATGGGCTAATTATTTGGGTTATGGTTTTACAATAATTTCGTATTAATAATGGGCCCAAAAGTTGAGCCATTATTAAGCCCGAAATTAAGGCCTAATTCGATTAGGGCTTTGAAACCCATTAGGCCTAGAAGTTGACTCTCACTATAAATACAACTTTTAATGAGAAATTCGTAGCTTCTTGCCCTAGCCTCCCAAAAGGACATTTGCACTCTTCTCTTGCAATTCCTTGGAGGACGCAAGCTAGCACTGCGAGCGCAAGAGAAACGCATATGCCGGGACATGGTGTAAGCGTGCTGATCTCGAGAATTTCGTGTGGATACCATAGAGAGCTTGAACACGTCAACTATTCAGGTTTTGTGATTCGACTCAATAGTTGGGTGAGAGATCTCAACCGAAAATTAGGTTTGAAATTTTTTGAACACCCGGTCTACCCCGTTTCACTTGGATCCTGGAGGGTTCGGTTAAATTCCACTGCACTATTTTGGCTCCCAAAATCCAACACCATAGATGTTTCAGAATTGCAGAAAATAGTCCATAAGAGCAAGAGAACCCTTACCAAAGTGGGTATGTTACCCACTCCGGGGTAGTCTAGTTATGGTGCCAAAATTGTGCATTTAAACTCCCAAGTTTGGTGTGTCTTGTAGGTCACCAGGACAACACCCCTAGTGTACATACTGAAGTGACCCTCTTGAGCACTATGTAAATACATGCACAGTGGTCTAACCATAACACATATATTTACATTTATGCACACTATGGCAGCTATGAAGGAAAATACTAGCACAAGTCTTAGTTTTGGCTTCCACACATTAGGCAATCTTGTTAAGTTCTAGTGGCCAGCTACTGCACCTGTAACTTTGACTAATAAACTGTATCATTCTACCCACATACCCCCTATTTTATTTGCTCCATTATCAAGTAGATACTTAGAGCAAACCAAGGAATTTTTTTTTACATCAATAGCCCACCTATGAACCAAGTTATGGATTTTTTATGTTGGTTACAAAATTCTGACTAAATGAAAAGTAACTCAGCCAACTTCGCAATGTCATATCTTTGGCTACAGGGATCTAAATCCAGAAATTCAAAAGCCCAGTTAACCCCATAGATGTACTATAGGTTTGGTAAAACTTTCATACCAAGATTCATTCTACACAGGGAGATATTAAACTTTAGGTCCAGAGTCAAAATTCTGGCAACTTTTGGACCATTTTGCCCACACAATTTTTCCAAACCATGCAAACACTTCATTAACAAGGGGAAAGCCCTCCAAGGCTATCCCATATATTTCCATTAGACATGGGAATTAAATTCCATTTCTTTTAACAACTTTATGTGGTCAAAACAGAATTTACAAGTAAGCAGCCCATCATTCACACTTAGGCAGCTTCGTACCACATCATTTACATAGCTAAAACATTACTCAAATGTTCACATACTTGTCTCATTTTACATACACTACATGTACATGCATACATGCACTAAAATATTGTATTAACTTAGCTAAATACGAACCCTAGGTTACAGGAGTTCCTGAGACACAATGGACTCCAAAAACAGGATGCTTGACAGCTGCTGCACAACACAATATGTACCACCATTAAAAATATCAAATGTGCTCCTAAAATCACCAAAATTTCCAGATCAAAACTAGACATATGGAAGTTCATATAAATCAAATTTCAGATAAAAAATAAAACCACAAAGGTTAGTTTGAAGGTGATCTTTCAGCTGGACCTGAAATGACAGAATTGAGGGGAGTAAGTTTCCTTGAGAAACTTGGTAAGGGTAACACTTGTATTCAATAGGCAATGTGACCATGATTAAACCCTGCATCCCAAGACACTGAAACACAAAAAACCAGAATGTATATATACAAGATATAGCAACCAAATGCAACAGCCAAACACAACCAACAAACACATGAAATGCAGCGGTAACAATATACCATAGGTTAGTACATAAAACACATAATAAACATAACCAAATCACTATGGAAGCCCTCCTCAAGCTAATGCTTGGTCTTAGGAGGATTTTAACAGTATTTAGTACTAACTTTTGGGCTCTAGAAACCCAGAAATTCGCTGCCATCACTGTGCACTTCACACTAGGTCACAAAACCTTCAATAAGTACACCCCCTCACTAAGCTTGGCTCATCAAGCTCATGGCTCTCTTCCAACTTAGCCCTAGCTCCATGGTTGCTTGAAAATACAGAAAACAACCCATGAGAGCAAGAGAACCCTTAACAAAGTGGGTAGGCCGAAAATCAAGCTTGATCCTTGAAGTATCCAAGAAATAGCTCTAGTTTGCTTCCAATTGCTTCCTTTTGCCTTTAATTTCATTCAATTGCAAGTTTGAAGATGTGGTGGCTATGGAGGAAGTATGGCTGTGTTCTTGGGCTGGGGGAGGGCGAAAATGAGAGAGGGATATGTGATTTGGTGACTTAAATGGCCTTAAATGAGCTTAAGGGCACAAAACACACTTAACAAGCTTAACCTTGCCTTATGTCATTTTCTTTCTCACTAATTATGGTTTCTTTGAATTAAACTCATTGGTACACATGTGCCCAACATTTTTTACTAATAATCAAGTCTTGGCTGCCTCCCCCATGGTGGGATAACCCCACAATTCCACCCTTAGACTTATGTCAAAAGCTTGAACACCTTAAGGTTTACACTAGGACATTTAGGTCCTTATTGCCTTTAGTGTTTCCTTTGTCCAAACTTTTCTTCCATGAGCAATTTGGTCCTCCAATAGCACTTTCATACCATTCATATCCTTCCCATAACTCTCCAAGTCTCTTTCTTCAGAGTTTTCCAATTGAGTACCCGAATTTCTAAAACCTTACAAAAAAGTCCATAGGTTGCTTGATAAACAAGCAATCCTTAAGGCTTTTCTTCGGGACCAAGTTACCAACTTGGAACACTTTTAAGGAGGTGTTAATCATACCTTTAACCCCCCCACACATCAATCACTATGTTGAGAATTACACAATATAATGGTTTTTAGCCATTATGACACACTTGTAATTCTCCCATTTTGTGATGTGGTAATAGGGTAGGCCGAAAATCAAGCTTGATCCTTGAAGTATCCAAGAAATAGTTCTAGTTTGCGTCCAATTGCTTCCTTTTGCCTTCAATTCAATCAATTGCAAGTTTGAAGGTGTGGTGGCTATGGAGGAAGTATGGCTGTGTTCTTGGGCTGGGGGAGGATGAAAATGATAGAGGGATAAGTGATTTGGCCACTTAAATGGCCTTAAATGAGCTTAAGGGCACAAAACACACTTAACAAGCTTAACATTGCTTTATGTCATTTTCTTTTCCACTAATTATGGTTTCTTTGTCTTAAACTCATTGGTACACATGTGCCCAACATTTTTGACTAATTATCAAGTCTTGGCTGCCTCCCCGATGGTGGGATAACCTTACAATTCCACCCTTAGACTTATGTCAAAAGCTTGAACACCTTAAGGTCTACACTAGGACATTTAGGTCCTTATTGCCTTTAGTGTTTCCTTTGTCTAAACTTGTCTTCCATGAGCAATTTGGTCCTCTAACAGAACTTTCATACCATTCATATCCTTCCCATAACTCTCCAAGTCTCTTTCTTCAAAGTTTTGCAATTGAGTACCCGAATTTCTAAAACCTTACAAAAAAAGTCCATAGGTTGCTTGACAAACAAGCAATCCTTAAGGCTTTTGTTCAGGACCAAGTTACTAACTTGGAACACTTTTGAGGAGGTGTTAATCATACCTTTAACCCCCCACATTTCAATCACTATGTTGAGAATTACACAATATAATGGCTTTTAGCCATTATGACACACTTGTAATTCTCCCATTTTGTGAGGTGGTAATAGGGTAGGCCGAAAGTCAAGCTTGATCCTTGAAGTATTAAAGAAATAGCTCTAGTTTGCTTCCAATTGCTTCCTTTTTCCTTCAATTCAATCAACTGCAAGTTTGAAGGTATGGTGGCTATGGAGGAAGTATGACTGTGTTCTTAGGCTGGGGGAGGATGAAAATGATAGAGGGACAAGTGATTTGGCCACTTAAATGGCCTTAAATGAGCTTAAGGGCACAAAACACACTTAACAAGCTTAACCTTGCTTTATGTCATTTTCTTTTCCACTAATTATGGTTTCTTTGTCTTAAACTCATTGGTACACATGTGCCCAACATTTTTGACTAATTATCAAGTCTTGGCTGCCTCCCCCATGGTGGGATAACCCCACAATTCCATCCTTAGACTTATGTCAAAAACTTGAACACCTTAAGGTTTACACTAGGACATTTAGGTCCTTATTGCCTTCAGTGTTTCCTTTGTCCAAACTTGTCTTCCATGAGCAATTTGGTCCTCCAATAGCACTTTCATACCATTTATATCCTTCCCATAACTCTCCAAGTCTTTTTCTTGAGAGTTTTGCAATTCAGTACCCAAATTTCCAAAACCTTACAAAAAAGTCTATAGGTTGCTTGACAAACAAGCAATCTTTTAGGGTTTTCTTTAGGGCCAAGTTACTAACTTGGAACACTTTTAAGGAGATGTTGATCATCCCTTTTACCCCTCACACTTCAATCACTATGATGAGAATTACACAATATAATGGTTTTCAACCATCATGACACACTTGTAATTCTCCCAGTTTGTGAGGTGGTAACAATCCTCCCCCCCTTAAAAATTTTGGTCCTCAAAAATAGCCTATAGCTTAGGGTATTCTTTAGGATACCTTGCCATAAGGTCTTTTTCAGTTTCCCAGGTTGCTTCTCTTTCAGAGTGGTGTGACCACTGAACTTTGACCATGGGAATATGTTTGTTTCTTAGCCTTCTGGTATCCTTGGCTAAGATAGCTATAGGTTTCTCTTCATATGTCAAGTTAGGTTCCAACTATATGTCTTCCACTACAATAGCATGCTTTGTGTCCAATAGACACTTCTTAAGAATACTGATGTGAAAAACATTATGAACACTTGACATCCTTGGTGGTGGAGCTAACATGTATGCTACCTTGCCAACTCTGTCAAATATCTCATAAAGGCCTATGTATCTTGGGGCTAACTTGGTTCTTCTACCAAATCTAATAGTGCCTTTGGTTGGTGCAACTTTCAGCCAAACATTGTCACCAACCTCTACTTGAGCTCCTGGAAACTCTTTTCACACTTTTCAGTCCACTCAAATCTTTGACCATTCCTGGTCAAATGAGTAAGAACTGAGGCAATCACAGAAAAGCCTAATACAAATCTCCTGTAATATCCAACTTGTTGGGCTTCGGGAGCCAAACAAGTGCAGCAGAATTTAACCGAAACCCACCAGGATCCAAGTGAAACGGGGTAAACCAGGTGGTCAAAATTTTTCATACCTAATTTTCGGTTCAAATCTCTCACCCAACTATAGAGTCGAATCACAAAACCTGAACAGTTGACATGTTCAAGCTCTCTATGGTATCCACACGAGCCTCTCGGGATCACTACGCTTCCACCACATCCCAGCAGATGCATTTCCCTTGCACCCGCAATGCTAGCTTGCATCCTCCAAGGAATTGCAAGAGAAGAGTGCGGCTGTCCTTTTGGGAGGCTAGGGCAAGAAATTGTGAATTTATTACTAAAAGTTGTATTTATAGTGAGACTCAACTTGCAGGCCTAATGGGTTTCAAAGCCCTAATCCAATTAGGCTTTAATTTTGGGCTTAATAATGGCTCAACTCTTGGGCCCATTATTAATATGAAATTATTGTGAAATCATGACCCAAATAATTAGCCATTGCACTCTAATGATCCAAATAGCTCTATGTGTGTGACCCAATAGGCTCTTACCACGTTGGCAATCATCATAAATCAAATTTATGATCATAAGCAGTAAGCGGTGTCTAGCAATACATCATTACTACCCAAGTAACAAGATTGTCGGTGATTCGACTAAACCTTCATGATCATTACCGATATCTGCCTTTGTCCTTTTGTCCAAGATATCAAAACTAAACACGAGACATGTAATGTGTCACTCTCGTATAGCCCAATCCTTGGTTTCTTGATTACTGAGTAGACCAACTTAAACTGATGACATTGATATTGTATATCAACTCATCCGAGCATGGCCATGCATTTTTCTAAGTCTTACTCTATCAAGGGGCCTGAAGATATCACTCTCGTTAAATAGGAGGGACAAATCCCATCTTGATAATACAAATCCCTTCGCATGATATGTGACATACCCAATTGTTAGTGTCGTGCCCAAAAAGCCAATCATGAGATGATTGTATTTTTGCACATTGAGTCATGATATTTTATTAAGGCATTAATCCAGCAATTATGTTTGTTGTTATGTTTCTGTGTAATGTAATAAACATAATTGTAACTCTAGAATAATGATATTCTCAAACGTCCCTGGTCTAGTATTATTGTGGAGCGAGTTGCAATAACACATACGGCTAGCATATGTAGAGACTAATATGAGATATGTAGTCTACATATGGGTATAAGTTGGAGAACTTGTGTACTGGACCGACCCACCATGAGAACACTACATGGATTGTTATATGAGTGTTATAAGTGATTCTCATAGTGATCATGGTATATGTAGCCCTTTGACCTAAGATCATCAAGGTTCCCTACATGTGAGTCACATACTTTGATACTTTCCTTTATTGCTCGTAACTGAGTAAACTTGAAGGAGGTCATTGGGTGTGTCACATATCATGCAAAGGGATTTGTATGATCAAGATAGGATTTGTCCCTCCTATGTAACGGGAGTGATATCTTCAAGCCCCTTGATAGAGTAAGACTTATAAAAATGCGTGGCCATGCTTGGATGAGTTGATATACGATATCAATGTCATCAGTTTAAGTTGGTCTACTCGGTAATCAAGAAACAAAAGATTGAGCTATACGAGAGTGACACATTCCATGTGTCATGCTTAGTCTTGATATCTTGGACAAAGGGACAATGGCATATATCGGTGATGATCATAAAGGTTTAGTCGAATCACCGACAATCTTGTCACTTAGGTAGCAATAATGTGTTGCTAGACATTGCTCATTGCTTATGATCATAAATGTGATTTATGATCATTGCAAATGTGGTAAGAGCCTATTAGGTCGCACACATAGAGCTATTTGGATCATTAGAGTGCATGGGCTAATTATTTGGGTTATGGTTTCACTTTAATTTCATTTTAATAATGGGCCCAAGAGTTGAGCCATTATTAACCCCAAAATTAAAGCCTAATTGGATTAGGGCTTTAAAACCCATTAGGCTTGGAAGTTGAGTCTTACTATAAATACAACTTTTAGTAAGAAAATCGCAGGTCTCCTTGCGTTAACCTCCCAAAAAGACAGCCTCACTCTTCTTTTGCAATTCCTTGGAGGACGCAAGCTAGCACTACGAGCGTAAGAGAAACGCATCTACTAGGATGTGGTGGAAGTGTGGTGATCCCGAGAGGCTCGTGTGGATACCATAGAGAGCTTGAACACATCAACTGTTCAGGTTTTTTGATTCGACTCTACAGTTGAGTGAGAGATCTCAACTGAAAATTAGGTATGAAAATTTTTGAACACTCGGTTTATCCCGTTTCACTTGGATCCTGGAGGGTTTCGGTTAAATTCCGCTGCGCTGTTTGACTCCCGAAACCCAACACCAATGAGTTCCTTCAAGTTCACTCAATTACAAACAACAAAGGAAAGTATCAAAGTATGTCACTCATATTGTAGGGAACCTTGATGACCTTAGGTCGAAGGACTACATATACCATGATCGCTATGAGAATCACTTATGACACCCATATAATGATCCATGTAGTGTTCTCATGGTGGGTCGGTCAAATACACAAGTTCTCCAACTTGTACCCATATGTAGATTACATATCTCGTATTAGTCTCCACATATGCTAGTCGTTACGTATTATTGCAACCCGCTCCACAATAATACTAAACCAGGGACGTTTAAGAATATCATTATTCTAGGGTTATAATTATGTTTATTATGTTACATAGGAACAAAACAACAGACATAATTGCTGGATTAATGCCTTAATAAAATATCATGACTCAATGCGCAAAAAATACAATCATCTCATGATTGGCTTTTTGGGCACAACACTAACAATCTCCCACTTGCACTAAAAGCCAATCATCCACGTATCTAATACTGATGGACCTAGAATGGCTATCATGCTTCTATTGCATAAGGGGCTTTGTTAATGGATCAGCAATGTTGTTGTCTGTCGAAGTCCTGCATATCCTTACATCACCCCTCTCGATGATCTCCCTAATGAGATGATAGCATCGGAGTATGTGTTTGGATTGCTGGTGAGATCGAGGTTCCTTACCCTGTGCGATTGCTCCATTGTTGTCACAATAGAGCTCTATCAGGTTGGCAATGCTTGGAACCACTCCAAGTTCAGTGATGAACTTCTTGATCCAAACTGCCTCCTTCACAGCATCAGAGGTGGCAATGTACTCAGATTCTGTTGTAGAGTCAGCTACTGTCTCTTGCTTTGAACTCTTCCAGCTCACAGCACCACCACCAATACAAAACACATAACCAGATTGCGATCTAAAATCATCCTTATCAGATTGGAAGCTTGCATCGGTGTAACCCCTTACAACGAGCTCATCTTCACCTCCAAAGACCAAGAATGCATCCTTAGTCCTTCGTAAGTACTTAAGGATGTTCTTAACAGCTGTCCAGTGACTCTCACTAGGGTTCGATTGGTACCTACTCGTCATGCTCAAGGCATATGAGACATCGGGATAAGTACATATCATGGCATACATGATAGATCCAATTGCTGAGGCATATGGAATCTTACTCATGCGCTCTCTCTCCTCAGGTGTACTCGGACACTGAGATCTAGAAAGAGTTATACCATGTGACATGGGCAAGAATCCTTTCTTGGAATCTTGCATGCTAAACCTCTTTAGCACCTTGTCAATGTATGTACTTTGACTTAGGCCAAGAAGCTTTCTAGATCTATCTCTATAGATCCTGATGCCTAACACATAGGCTGCTTCACCCAAGTCCTTCATAGAGAAACATTTCCCTAGCCAAGTCTTCACAGACTGTAGCTCAGGAATGTCATTCCCGATGAGTAGTATGTCATCTACATACAACACCAAGAAGACAATAGCATTCCCACTAACCTTCTTGTAGACACAAGGTTCATCTTCATTTTTGATAAAACCAAACTCTTTGATTGCTTCATCAAAATGAAGATTCCAACTTCGAGAAGCTTGCTTTAGTCCATAAATGGACCTTTGCAACTTGCATACTTTATTGGCATTCTCAGGAGTGACAAAACCCTCAAGTTGTGTCATGTACACATCCTCAAGTAGCTTTCCATTTAGGAATGCAGTTTTGACATCCATTTGCCATATCTCATAATCATAGTGTGCAGCAATAGCGAACAAAATTCAGATGGATTTAAGCATAGCAACTGGTGAAAAAGTTTCATCATAGTCAATACCATGAATTTGCTTGAAACCTTTTGCAACCAATCATCCCTTAAAGGTAATCACATTACCATCCATGTCAGTTTTCTTCTTGAAAACCCATTTGCACCCTATGGGTTTTACCCCTTCAGGTGGGTCAACCAAAGTCCATACTTGGTTTTCATACATGGATTCCATCTCGGATTTCATGGCCACTAGCCACTTCTCAGAGTCAGGCCCCGACATAGCTTGTTGGTAGGTTGTGGGCTCATCCTGATCCATGAGCATCACATCACCAGTGTGAGTCAGGAGAAATCCATATCTCTCTGGCTCACGCCGAATCCTACCAGACCTACGTGGGCTCTGTGCTACAGGAATAGACTCTTGAACCACAACATCTTGTGGTGTCTGTTCAGGTTCCATTTCAGGTTCGATGTCTCCTTGTTGTTCTTGAATTTCTTCAAGTTCTACTTTCCTCCCACTAGTTCCTTTAGAGATAAACTCTTTCTCTAAAAAGACACCAGTTCGAGCAACAAACACTTTTTGCTCAGAAGGATTGTAGAAATAGTAACCCTTTGTTTCTTTGGGATACCCAACAAAAAGGCATTTTTTAGATTTGGGCCCTAGTTTGTCAGAGGATTGACGTTTCACATAAGCATCACAGCCCCAAATCTTCATAAAAGACAAATTGGGATGCCTCCCACTCCATATCTCATATGGTGTCTTTTGAACCGATTTAGATGGAACTCGGTTTAGTGTAAAAGCGGCTGTCTCTAGAGCATGTCCCCAAAAGGAGTTTGGAAGGTCAGCTTGACTCATCATAGAGCGAACCATGTCTAACAGAGTTCGATTTCTCCTTTCAGATACACCATTCCATTGAGGTGTACCTGGTGGAGTGAGTTGTGATACTATACCACACTCCTTCAGATAGTCAAGGAATTCTCGATCCAAGTACTCTCCACCTCGATCTGATCGAAGCACTTTGATACTCTTCCCGAGTTGATTCTCTACTTCATTCTTGAATTCTTTGAACTTTTCAAAGGATTCTGACTTGTGTCTCATGAGATACACATAGCCATATCTGCTAAAGTCATCAGTGAAAGTAATGAAGTATTGGAAACCTCCTCTAGCTTGTGTAGACATAGGGCCACATACATCACTATGTATGAGTCCTAGTAAGTCATTAGCCCTTTCACTTTGCCCTGTGAATGGGGCTTTGGTCATCTTGCCCAACAAACATGACTCACATGTCTCATATGATTCAAAATCAAATGAGTCCAAGAGTCCATCCTTATGGAGCTTGGATATGCGGGTCTCATTTATATGGCCCAAGCGACAGTGCCAGAGATAGGTCGGGTTCGAATCATTTAATCTGACCTTCTTGGTATTCACATTATAGATTGGATCTTCAAGGTCTAGAACATACAACCCATTGCTAAGTTGAGCACTACCATAAAAGATTTCATTCAAATAAATAGAACAACATTTGTCCTTTATTATAAATGAAAAACCTTTCTTGTCCAAACAAGAAACAGAAATCAAATTTCTACTAATAGTAGGCACAAAGTAGCAGTTGTCTAATTCTAAAACTAATCCACTAGGTAAAGTGAGAACATAAGTCCCTACGGCTAAGGCAGCAACCCTTGCTCCATTTCCAACACGTAGGTCCACTTCACCTCGGGCCAATCTTCTACTTCTACTTAGATCCTGCACATTTGCACAAATGTGAGATCCACATCCAGTATCCAATACCCAAGATGAGGAAGTAGAAAAGTTAGCCTCTATAACAAAAATACCTGAAGTGGAAGTCTTACTTCCCTTTTCCTTAGCAAGTTCTTCAAGATAGAGCTTGCAGTTGCGCTTCCAGTGTCCAGGTTGCTTACAATGGAAGCACTCCCCTTCCTTTGCCACACCACCCTTTGGTTTCAGTGCAGCTGAAGAAGAATTAGCATTGGACTTTCCATTAGCTTTATCCTTCTTCTTGTTGGCTTTTCCCTTTCCCTTGCCCTTTTGAACCATCAAAATGGGCTTAGCCTTCTTAAGGTTTTGCTCAGCAGTTCTCAACATGTTGAGCAATTCAGGGAGGGACTTGTCAAGGTCGTTCATGTTATAGTTCATGACGAACTGACTGTAGCTTTCAGGCAACGATTGCAAGACTACATCAATAGCCAACTCTTTCTGAAGAGCAAATCCCAAACTCTCAAGATTCTCAATGTACCCAATCATCTTGAGCACATGAGGACCCACGGGACTTCCCTCAGACATCTTGCACTGAAACAATGCCTTAGAGGTCTCAAACCTCTCATGCCTAGCTTGCTCTTGGAAAAGCATTTTGAGATGTTCGATCATATCGAACGCCCCCATGTTCTCATGTTGCTTCTGAAGCTCAGATTCCATGGTAATAAGCATGAGGCATGCAACATCCAAAGCATCATCAGAATGCCTCTTGTGAGCATCCCTTTCAGCTCTTGGAGCAGTGGCAGCAGGCTCATTCGGAATGGGCTGCTCTAGGACATAAGCCTTTCTCTCTTGCTTGAGGACTATCCTCAAGTTTCGGTACCATTTGAGAAAGTTGGTCCCATTCAATTTTTCCTTCTCAAGGATCGATCGCAACGAAAGTGTCGATGTGTTTTGTGCCATGGTTATCTACAATAGTAAATATGCAGTGTAAGAGTCATGTATTTTAATTCATTTAATAAGGACTTTTATTAAATGATACTCCCACTATTTTACTCAAAATAATAACCCTCGATATTATTTCGGAACACCTCAGCATTAAGGTATTCTAGTGGGCCAAGATCCATATTTGACCACAACCTGAGTCAGCTTTGGCTTTTCTCTCAAGTTACAGCTTATTTAGGTAGGCAACTCCTTGCCAATTGCATCTTATGCAACTCTTGGATAGTTGGGTGAACAACACTTGTCCAAGCTCATCTCATGAACTTAAGCCCAACTCTATGCCTCTAAGTCCCTAATCCTATTAGGATGACTTAGTTAAGTCGGACCCAAAGTTAGCAATTTGGATATCACTATTATCCCATCACGCCTTACCAAGATGAACATAGGTGCTTTGCTTTGGCAAACCCACCTAATGTTGATCAAAGTCTTGACGAGTGCCAACATTTGGAAGGCATCACATTTAATGACTTAATATTTGTTTGAGGGATTTTTTTCTTTGATCTCACCAATTTGTTATCTTCGGTTGTCTTATACATGCATCACATACAAATATAAAACATGCATCTCATGCTAATAAGAAAGTAAACGTGACATGGTTATAGCCCAAACTATGCGATATTCTCAAGCCAATGAGAATATCATAAAAGCCTAAGAAAAGAAAAGGGTCTTCACAAGCTCATTCTCCTCCTTTCTTGGTTGCCCTTTTGTTGTCACCTCCTTGGACATACCACCTTGGATGATCCCATAATGTACCATTACATCAATAATAGAAACCTCGAGTTACATTCAAGGGGAGTAAGGTGAGAAGAGAATGTACAATGAGAGTAACAAGAGAAGGCACGACTCGCAGGCCGTATTTACAAGTACAACCAATCAAGGGCTATAACCATGCACCATGCTACAACCACCAATCAGCATAACATGTCAAATCTCATTCAAAAAATGCATGCCAATTAGGATGCGTTTGATTAACCAGTTTTTATTTATGTGGTACTTTGCATACGGCGGTCCCGCTGGCCGGTCAACAGGTGGTGGTTCCGCTGATCGATTAGCGAATGGGGTCAAGGAGGGGCCGCCCTTACGAGGGGCTATGGGTGGGGCAGCGACCCCCCAGTGCAAAACCTTTTCTTACAATTGCTTTGCCGAGATCTTTTATTTCAAGCAAGTAGGCACCCGAGACTTCTCCATTCGAGCTACCAAAAGTACCTTACTTTCAGTGTCCGAACAGGATGAATCCAAACCAAGCTAGGGTTTTTGTAACTATTGCAAGAGTCCTAATCCATATAGGTATCTCATACCTATCTATTCTAGGTTAATCTCATTAACCAATTAGTGTCATTTCTTCATATATCTCATATGTTCATTACGAGTTCGGGTTTCATGCATCATGAATCAATCTAATTAACCATGGCAGAAAGCAACCGAACACATAACATCATGTGATTTAACATTCAATCCCGATTTAGGGTTTCACCAGTAGCTCTGATACCACTGTTGGGTTTTGGGAGCCAAACAAGCGCAACAAAATTTAACCAAAACCCTCCAGGATCCAAGTGAGACGGGGTAAACCAGGTGTTCAAAAATTTTCATACCTAATTATCGATTAAGATCTCTCACCCAACTGTAGAGTTGAATCACAAAACCTAAATGGTTGACGTGGTCAAGCTCTCTATGGTATCCACATGAGCCTTTCGGGATCACCACGCTTCCACCATGTCCCGGCAAATGCTTTCCTCTTGCGCTTGCAGTGCTAGCTTGCATCCTCCAAGGAATTGCAAGAGAAGATTGCAACTGTCCTTTTGGGAGGCTAGGGCAAGAAGCTATGAATTTCTCACTAAATGTTGTATTTATAGTGAGACAACTTCCAGGCCTAATGTGTTTCAAAGCCCTAATCCAATTAGGATTTAATTTTGGGCTTAACAATGGCTTAACTCTTGGGCTCATTAGTAATATGAAATTATTGTGAAACCATTACCTAAATAATTAGCCCATGCACTCTAATGATCCAAATAGCTCTATGTGTGCAACCTAATAGGTTCTTCCACGTTGGCAATGATCATAAATCACATCTATGATCATAAGCAATGAGAGGTGTCTAACAACACATCATTGCTACCCAAATGACAAGATTGTCGGTGATTCGACTAAACCCTTATGATCATTACCGATATATGCCATTGTCCCTTTATCCGAGATATCAAGACTAAGCACGAGACACTGAATGTGCCACTCTCGTATAGCCCAATCCTTGGTTTCTTGATTACCGAGTATGATGGGTTTCGAGAGCCAAACAGCGCAGCAAAATTGAACCAAAACCCTCTAGGATCCAAGTGAAACGGGATAAGCCGGGTGTTCAAAAATTTTCACACCAAATTTTTGGTTGAGATCTCTCACTCAATTGTAGAGTCGAATCACAAAACTTGAACAGTTGACATGTTCAAGCTCTCTATGGTATCCACATGAGCCTCTCGGGACCACCACGCTTCCACCATGTTTCGGCAGATGCATTTCTTTTGCGCTCGCAGTGCTAGCTTGCGTCCTCCAAGGAATTGCAAGAGAAGAGTGCTGCTATCCTTTTGGGATGTTAGGGCAAGGAGACCTGCAAATTTCTCACTAGAAGTTGTATTTATAGTGAAACTCAACTTCCAGGCCCAATGGGTTTCAAAACCCTAATCCAATTAGGCTTTAATTTTGGTCTTAATAATGGCTTAACTATTAGGCCAATTATTAATACGAAATTATTGTGAAACCAAAACCCAAATTATTAGCTCATGCACTCTAATGATCCAAATAGCTCTATGTGTGTGACCCAATAGGCTCTTACCACATTGGCAATGATCATAAATCATATTTATGATCATAAGAAATGAGCGGTGTCTAGCAACACATCATTGCTGCCCAAGTGACAAGATTGTCGATGATTCGACTAAACCTTTATGATCATCACCTATATATGCCATTGTCCCATTGTCCAAGATATCAAGATTAAGCATGAGACATGGAATGTGTCACTCTCGTATAGGCCAATCTTTGGTTTCTTGATTACCGAGTAGACCAACTTAAACTGATGACATTGATATCATATATCAACTCATCCGAGCATGGCCATGCATTTTCTAAGTCTCACTCTATCAAGGGGCCCGAAGATATCATTCCCGTTACATAGGAGGGACAAATCCCATCTTGATCATACAAATCCCCCAGTATGATATGTGACATACCCAAATCCCTCCGCATGATATGTGACATACTCAATGATAAGTTCACTTAGTTACGAGGAACAAAGGAAAGTATCAAAGTATATGACTCACATGTAGGGTACCTTGATGATCTTAGGTCGAAGGACTACATATACCATGATCACTATGTGAATCACTTATGCCACTCATATAACGATCCATGAAGTATCTTATATTAGTCTCCACCTATGCTAGTCGTTATGAATTATTGCAACCCGCTCCACAATAATACTAGACTAGGTACGTTTAAGAATATCATTATTCTAGGTTACAATTATGTTTGTTAAGTTACGCAGAAACAAAACAACAAACATAATTGCTGGATTAGTGCCTTAATAAAATATCATGACTCAATGTGCAAAAAAAATACAGTCATCTCATGATTGGCTTTTTGGTCACAACACTAACAATCTCCCACTTGCACTGAAAGCCAATCATCCATGTTTCTAATACTGATGGACCTAGAATGGCTATCATGCTTCTATTGCATAAGGGGCTTTGTTAGTGGATCAGCAATGTTGCTGTCTATCGAAGTCCTGCATATCCTTACATCACCCCTCTCGATGATCTCCCTAATGAGATGATAGCATCGGAGTATGTGTTTGGATTGCTGGTGAGATCGAGGTTCCTTACCCTGTGCGATTGCTCCATTGTTGTCACAATAGAGCTCTATCAGGTTGGCAATGCTTGGAACCACTCCAAGTTCAATGGTGAACTTCTTGATCTAAAATGCCTCCTTCACAGCATCAGGGGTGGCAATGTACTCAGATTCTGTTGTAGAGTCAGCTACTGTCTCTTGCTTTGAACTCTTCTAGCTCACAACACCGCCACCAATACAAAACACATAACCAGATTGCAATCTAAAATCATCTTTATCGGATTGGAAGCTTACATCAGTGTAACCCCTTACAACGAGCTCATCTTCACCTCCAAAGACCAAGAATGCATCCTTAGTCCTTCATAAGTACTAAAGGATGTTCTTAACAGCTGTCTAGTGACTCTCACCGGGGTTTGATTGGTACCTACTCATCACGCTCAAAGCATATGAGACATCGGGACGAGTACATATCATGGCATAAATGATAGATCCAATTGCTGAGGCATATGGAATCTTACTCATGCGCTCTCTCTCCTCGGGTGTACTTGGACACTAAGATCTAGAAAGGGTGATACCATGTGACATGGGCAAGAATCCTTTCTTGGAATCTTGCATGCTAAACCTCTTTAGCACCTTATCAACATATGTACTTTGACTTAGGCCAAAAAGCTTTCTAGATCCATCTCTATAGATCCTGATGCCTAACACATAGGCTGCTTGACCCAAGTCCTTCATAGAGAAACATTTCCCTAGCCAAGTCTTCACAGATTGTAGCTCAGGAATGTCATTCCCGATGAGTAGTATGTCATCTACATACAACGTGAATAACACAATAGCGCTCCCACTGACCTTCTTGTAGACACAAGGTTCATCTTCATTTTTGATAAAACCAAACTCTTTGATTGCTTCATCAAAACGAAGATTTCAACATCGAGAAGCTTGCTTCAGAACATAAATGGACCTTTGCAACTTGCACACTTTATTGGCATTCTCAGGAGTGACAAAACCCTCAGGTTGTGTCATGTACACATCCTTAAGTAGCTTTCCATTTAGGAATGCAGTTTTGACATCCATTTGTCGTATCTCATAATCATAGTGTCCAGCAATAGCAAACAAAATTCGGATGGATTTAAGCATAGCAACTGGTGAAAAAGTTTCATCATAGTCAATACCATGAATTTGCTTGAAACCTTTTACAACCAATCATCCCTTAAAGGTAATCACATTACCATCCATGTCAGTTTTCTTCTAGAAAACCCATTTGCACCTTATGGGTTTTACCCCTTCAGGTGGGTCAACCAAAGTCCACACTTGGTTTTCATGCATGGATTCCATCTCGGATTTCATGGCCCCTAGCCACTTCTCAAAGTCAGGCCCCGACATAGCTTGTTGGTAGGTTGTGGGCTCATCCTGATCCATGAGCACCACATCACCTGTGTGAGTCATGAGAAATCCATATCTCTCGGGCTAACGCCGAATCCTACCAGACCTACATGGGCTCTGTGCTACAGGAACAGGCTCTTGAACCACAACATCGTGTGGTGTCTGTTCAGGTTCCATTTTAGGTTCGATGTCTCCTTGTTGTTCTTGAATTTCTTCAAGTTCTACCTTCCTCCCACTAGTTTCTTTAGAGATAAACTCTTTCTCTAAAAAGACACTAGTTCGAGCAACAAACACTTTTTGCTCAGAAGGATTGTAGAAATAGTAACCCTTTGTTTCTTTAGGATACCTAACAAAAAGGAATTTTTGAGATTTGGGCCCTAGTTTGTTAGAGGATTGACGTTTCACATAAGCATCACAAAGCACTTTGATACTCTTCCCGAGTTGATTCTCTACTTCATTCTTGAATTCTTTGAACTTTTCAAAGGATTCTGACTTGTGTCTCATAAGATACACATAGCCATATCTGCTGAAGTCATCAGTGAAAGTAATGAAGTATTGGAAACCTCCTCTAGCTTGTGTAGACATAGGGCCACATACATCACTATGTATGAGTCCTAGTAAGTCATTAGCCCTTTCACTTTGCCCTGTGAATGGGGCTTTGGTCATCTTGCCCAACAAACATGACTCACATGTCTCATATGATTCAAAATCAAATGAGTCCAAGAGTCCATCCTTATGGAGCTTGGATATGCGGGTCTCATTTATATGGCCCAAGCGACAGTGCCAGAGATAGGTCGGGTTTGAATCATTTAATCTGACCTTCTTGGTATTCACATTATAGATTGGATCTTCGAGGTCTAGAACATACAACCCATTGCTAAGTTGAGCACTACCATAAAAGATTTCATTCAAATAAATAGAACAACATTTGTCCTTTATTATAAATGAAAAACCTTTCTTGTCCAAACAAGAAACAGAAATCAAATTTCTACTAATAGTAGGCACAAAGTAGCAGTTGTCTAATTCTAAAACTAATCCACTAGGTAAAGTGAGAACATAAGTCCCTACGGCTAAGGCAGCAACCCTTGCTCCATTTCCAACACGTAGGTCCACTTCACCTCGGGCCAATCTTCTACTTCTACTTAGATCCTGCACATTTGCACAAATGTGAGATCCACATCCAGTATCCAATACCCAAGATGAGGAAGTAGAAAAGTTAGCCTCTATAACAAAAATACCTGAAGTGGAAGTCTTACTTCCCTTTTCCTTAGCAAGTTCTTCAAGATAGAGCTTGCAGTTGCGCTTCCAGTGTCCAGGTTGCTTACAATGGAAGCACTCCCCTTCCTTTGCCACACCACCCTTTGGTTTCAATGCAGCTGAAGAAGAATTAGCATTGGACTTTCCATTAGCTTTATCCTTCTTCTTGTTGGCTTTTCCTTTTCCCTTGCCCTTTTGAACCATCAAAATGGGCTTAGCCTTCTTAAGGTTTTGCTCAGCAGTTCTCAACATGTTGAGCAATTCAGGGAGGGACTTGTCAAGGTCGTTCATGTTATAGTTCATGACGAACTGACTGTAGCTTTCAGGCAACGATTGCAAGACTACATCAATAGCCAACTCTTTCTGAAGAGCAAATCCCAAATTCTCAAGATTCTCAATGTACCCAATCATCTTGAGCACATGAGGACCCACGGGACTTCCCTCAGACATCTTGCACTGAAACAATGCCTTAGAGGTCTCAAACCTCTCATGCCTAGCTTGCTCTTGGAAAAGCATTTTGAGATGTTCGATCATATCGAACGCCCCCATGTTCTCATGTTGCTTCTGAAGCTCAGATTCCATGGTAATAAGCATGAGGCATGCAACATCCAAAGCATCATCAGAATGCCTCTTGTGAGCATCCCTTTCAGCTCTTGGAGCAGTGGCAGCAGGCTCATTCGGAATGGGCTGCTCTAGGACATAAGCCTTTCTCTCTTGCTTGAGGACTATCCTCAAGTTTCGGTACCATTTGAGAAAGTTGGTCCCATTCAGTTTTTCCTTCTCAAGGATCGATCGCAACGAAAGTGTCGATGTGTTTTGTGCCATGGTTATCTACAACAGTAAATATGCAGTGTAAGAGTCATGTATTTTAATTCATTTAATAAGGACTTTTATTAAACGATACTCCCACTATTTTCCTCAAAATAATAACCCTCGATATTATTTCGGAACACCTCGGCGCTAAGGTATTCTAGTGGGCCAAGATCCATATTTGACCACAACCTGAGTCAGCTTTGGCTTTTCTCTCAAGTTACAGCTATTTAGGTAGGCAACTCCTTGCCAATTGCATCTTATGCAACTCTTGGATAGTTGGGTGAACAACACTTGTCCAAGCTCATCTCATGAACTTAAGCCCAACTCTATGCCTCTAAGTCCCTAATCCTATTAGGATGACTTAGTTAAGTCGGACCCAAAGTTAGCAATTTGGATATCACTATTATCCCATCGCGCCTTACCAAGATGAACATAGGTGCTTTGCTTTGGCAAACCCACCTAATGTTGATCAAAGTCTTGACGAGTGCCAACATTTGGAAGGCATCACATTTAATGACTTAATATTTGTTTGAGGGATTTTTTTCATTTTGATCTCACCAATTTGTTATCTCCGGTTGTCTTATACATGCATCACATACAAATATAAAACATGCATCTCATGCTTACAAGAAAGTAAACGTGACATGGTTATAGCCCAAACTATGCGATATTCTCAAGCCAATGAGAATATCATAAAAGCCTAAGAAAAGAAAAGAGTCTTCACAAGCTCCTTCTCTTCCTTTCTTGGTTGCCCTTTTGTTGTCACCTCCTTGGACATACCACCTTGGATGATCCTTGGACATACCAACTTGGATGATCCCATAATGCACCATTACATCAATAATAGAAACCTCGAGTTACATTCGAGGGGAGTAAGGTGAGAAGAGAATGTACAATGAGAGTGATAAGAAAAGGCACGACTCGCAGGCCGTATTTACAAGTACAACCAATCAAGGGCTATAACCATGCACCATGCTTCAAACACCAATCAGCATATCATGTCAAATCTCATTCAACAAAGATGCATGCCAATTTTCGCGTGTTGATTAACCAGTTTTTATTTATGTGGCGCTTTGCATACGGCGGTCCCGCTGGCCGGTCAGTGGGCGGTGGTTCCGCTGACCGGTCAGCGGACGAGGTCAAGGGGAGCCGCCCTTGCGGGGGGCGTGGGGGGCAGCGCCCCCCTGCGCAAAAAATTTTCTTACAATTGCTTAGCCCGAAATCTTGTATTTTGAGAAAGTAGGCACCCGAGACTCCTCTATTCGAGCCACCAAAAATACCTTACTTTCAGTGCCTGAACAGGCTGAATCCGAACCAAGCTAGGGTTTCTGCAACTATTGCAAGAATCCTAATCCATATAGGTATCTCATACCATTCAATTTGAGATTAATCTCATTAACCAATTTGTGTCGTTTCTTCATATATCTCATATGTTCATTACGAATTCCAGTTTCATGCATCTTGAATCAATCTAATTAATCATGGCCGAAAAGCAACCGAACACATAGCATCATGCGATTCAACACTCAATCCCGATTTAGGGTTTCACCAGTAGCTCTGATACCACTGTTGGGTTTCGGGAGCCAAACAGCGCAGTGGAATTTAACCGAAACCCTCTAGGATCCAAGTGAAACGGGGTAAACCGGGTGTTTGAAAATTTTCATACCTAATTTTCGGTTGAGATCTCTCACTCAACTGTAGAGTTGAATCACAAAACCTGAACAGTTGACGTGTTCAGGCTCTCTATGGTATCCACACGAGCCTCTCGGGATCACCACGCTTCCACCACGTCCGACAGATGTGTTTCTCTTGCGCTCGCAGTGCTAGCTTGCGTCCTCCAAGGAATTGCAAGAGAAGAGTGTGGCTGTCCTTTTTGGAGGCTAGGGCAAGGAGACCTGCGAATTTCTCACTTAAAAGTTGTATTTATAGTGAAACTCAACTTCCAGGCCTAATGGGTTTCAAAGCCCTAATCCAATTAGGATTTAATTTCAGGCTTAATAATGGCTCAACTCTTGGGCCCATTATTAATACGAAATTAAAGTGAAACCATAACCCAAATAATTAGCCCATGCACTCTAATGATCCAAATAGCTCTATGTGTGCGACCCAATAGGCTCTTGCCATGTTGGCAATGATCATAAATCACATTTATGATCATAAGCAATGAGCGGTGTCTAGCAACACATCATTGCTACCCAAGTGACAAGATTGTCGGTGAATCGACTAAACCTTTATGATCATCACCGATATATGCCATTGTCCCTTTGTCCAAGATATCAAGACTAAGCACGAGACATGGAATGTGTCACTCTCGTATAGCCCAATCTTTGGTTTCTTGATTACCGAGTAGACCAACTTAAACTGATGACATTGATATCGTATATCAACTCATCCGAGCATGGCCATGCATTTTCTAAGTCTCACTCTATCAAGGGGCCCGAAGATATCACTCCCGTTACATAGGAGGGACAAATCCCATCTTGATCATACAAATCCCTCCGCATGATATGTGACATACCCAATGACCTCCTTCAAGTTCACTCAGTTACGAGCAACAAAGGAAAGTATCAAAGTATGTGACTCACATGTAGGGAACCTTGATGATCTTAGGTCGAAGGACTACATATACCATGATCACTATGAGAATCACTTATGACACTCATATAACGATCCATGAAGTGTTCTCATAGTGGGTCGGTCCAGTACACAAGTTCTCCAACTTGTACCCATATGTAGACTACATATCTCATATTAGTCTCCACATATGGTAGTCATTATGTATTATTGCAACCCGCTCCACAATAATACTAGACTAGGGACGTTTAAGAATGTCATTATTCTAGGGTTACAATTATGTTTATTACATTACGCAAAAACAAAACAACAAACAAAATTACTGGATTAATGCCTAAATAAAATATCATGACTCAGTGTGCAAAAATACAATCATCTCATGATTGGCCTTTTGGGCACAACACTAACAAGTAATCCCCTCGTTTAAGGAAAAATTGCATTTCAATCCTTCCGTTCTACTAACCTAATGGGGCAAATGAAAATAACATATTCAAGAAAAAGAAAGTTGACTTGCGAAGATTTGGGGTAAACTGCTAGGCTTGGGCGAACAATGCAAATCGACTTAGGGTGGACTACTGGGCTTAGGCGGATGACACAAATTGACTTAGGGTGTGGACAACGTAAGGAAGGGCAACATTGGCATGGAGGTGATTCAGAGGAGGAAAATGTGATGAAGGAGCAGCAGACGATGCAATGAGGATTCTTTAACAGAGAATCGATCTTCGGCCAGAGAAACAAAGGAAGGGCGAGGTGGTGGAGGGCGGCATAGGGGTGAGGTCGGTGTAGCAAAAGGTTCCGAGATAGAGAACAACAACATTGGAAGAGGAGTCGAAGGAGTATATGATGACAGCATTGGAAGGAAAGTCGAAGGCCCAAAGGGGTAGACAATGGTGTAAGGGATGGTTTCAAATTTTTATGTTACTTTTTTCTTCTTTTTCCACGTCATCGCTAGAGTTGATTCATTATGCCATTGTGGCAAAATCAACCATGCTGGTATGTTGCTTGGTGTTTTCATTCAACACTAGTAGTTTTCATCCACAAAAAGGCTAAAAATAGAACACTTAAATGTGGTTAAGGACTTTCTATACAAGAAATCAAAGTTAGGGTCCAAAATGATATGATAACTAAATGTTAGAGACCATAGATGTAATTTTCTCAACTCCAATCTAGACCAAATCCTTGAGATAATTCTTCATAACAAATTATTCACTTACTTGGAAAACTCACTAAGGGGCAAAAACACCCCAGATCCCTCTTTCCTTGTTTTTCTTTTAGATGTAGAGTAGCTATACGATGAAGCCGATCTATGCACTACACCCATATTTTTTAAATATTTACAAAACTACCACCACATCTTGAACAACATACATATAGAAACGAACACCATCCATATGACAGTCATCGTGTCTTAAATAACATATTTTATGAAATAAATATCACTACATCGAATAGCACCTTCCTATAGAAAAAAGACACTACATTATACTAAGTTAAACACTAATTTGTACCTTGATATTTTCAAATTGCAAATGCGCTATTATTGTAATATTATACACAACATATTGCAGAATACTTACTAAATGAATACCACATTAGAAAACATCACATTCGTATGAATAGAATAAACTTCTTGCTGAATAGTAAGAAGTGCTATAATATGTTGTTCCTTTCAGTAAAAATATATTGTTCTTTTTTTAAAGGATGTGTTGTTCAAGCGCAATGACATTTTTGTAAATAATGTGAAAGTAGGGTATATGTAAATAATGTTGTTTGATTTACACAAACGTGTTGTTCTATAGTATACTGCTTATTTTATAAGATGTACTATTCATAAATAATACTACCTCCGTCCCAAATTAATTGAAACATTTGACTAGGCACGGAGATTAAGGTGTATGTAATTTGTGTTAATTTTTTATGTAGTAAAAGTTTAAATAATGATTAAAAAAGGAAAGATTCTTTTTTGGGTTTGTGCAGTGAGAGGTTGAGTGGAGATTAAAAAAAAGTCTTTATTGGGTTTCGTGTAAAAGGATTATTTAATTGTTTAAACTTTCCAAAAGAGGAAACGTTTCAACCTTTTTGGGACTTTCTAAAAAGGAATACGTTTCAAGTAAATTGGAACTGAGAGAGTATTATTCTGTTCAGTAATAAATGTTTTTCTATTTTTACAAATGTGATGTTGTGTGAAATATTGTTAATTTTGGAAAAAAAAAATACTATTCATAAATAATATTATTTAATTTATTCAGAAATGTTATTCCCTTAAGATAAATATGTTGTTCTATGATATGCTGCTCTCTCTAAATAAATGTGTTATTCAAGATATTGTGGCAATTTCATAAATAATATTATTTAATTTATTAGGAAATGTTATTCCCTTTAGACATAAGTATAATGTTTAATCTAAGAATATTTTATCCATACTCTTGAATGTAAGTCAGTCGAGTTGGTCGTCTAGGTCCAGGATTTTTCTTGTGTAAATTCTACTCAAGTCACTCACTACCAGGCAAAAAGCTTTGTTAACTTCCACAAACAAAAATAAGAACGTCACTTGAAAAAATTTGCAATTAATCAACAATTTTCGACATGTACTTTGCCATTCCTTCCAAGTCCGATTAGTTTCTACAACCTACATCTTACATGTGTAAGAGGAAAATTAGTCGTGCTTTACCAGCAATACGCACAAAAAGCAGGCGAGCCAACCAAGGTTGCCGATACTCGAAACCCCAAAACCTCCAAGCCTTCAAATTTTACAACCAAATAAATTCTATATTTACATGCAATTGCTATAAATTATTATGAAATCTACATTATTATGCCATATCATCATGAGACCCCACCCAATACTCTCTTCAACTCGGATTTCTGTTCTGAGCTTAGTCTTGATGGGTATTTGACGTCAATCTTGATCCTTAGATTACCCTTCTTCCCAGGTTCTTTTGAGATTGGCATGCCCTCGTTAGGAACAACCATCTCAGAACCAGGTTTGACAATATCGGATAATGGAATCATGAGGTTCCTTCCATCCAGGGTGATCAGCTCAATTGTCTTACCAGTGAGGGCCTCCAGCAGCGTTATCGTTTGGTTCACCACCAAATCATTACCATCCCTCTTATAAATAGCATGCGGCTTTTCTTCTACCACAAAGATAAGATCAGCTGTGATTACACCAGGCTCCTCATTACCCTTCTCAGGGAATGTAATCTTTGTGCCCCTCTTCCAACCAGGTTTTATTTCAATGGTCAATATTTCATCTACAGTCCTGAACTTCCTGCAGGATAGGCTTTTATGAGTTAGATCAAAGCAACAAAAAAGAACAACACAGAAAAAAGTCAAAACATAGCAATAATGTCTTTAGCTAAAGTATGGTCACCAGTTCTTAGAAAGAAGATCACAAATCAAATACAAAGGTCCTATAAACTTCTATACAAGATGCCAGGTGAGTAAATGTCATAAACCTCTTTTATGTTTCTTTACTTCCCCTTATCAACTCTCACTTCAGTTTTTACTGCAAATATTTATCGTGCAAAAAACCAAAAGGCCAAAACAAAACAGAGAAAAAGAACACAAAATAGAACACTATATTTAAGTAATTATCTGGATAAACGTAAAACCAGCCACGTGCTGAAGAGAGTTCAGTCATTAAAAGGTTGAACCGATACGGCCCTGAAGCAATAGCAATAGTGGGATTAGTGTACATACAAGATTCTAAGTTTAGTGCCTTAGTGAACTAGTCAACCCCAGTCTGACCCCTTAGACGCCTGCCAATGCCACCAACTTCACCTTCCTTCTCCCGACAGAACCAAACATTAGTCCAATTTCCAGCATTAGTTAATGGCCAGCTGATCAGATAGAGAAAGATCAGAGTTGTGTTCAACCTGAGGTTCCCTTTGTGAGTCAATCCGTAGTCTTAACTTGAAGTTTATTAAGTTTCTTGCAGCCCAAAGGGAATCATGGGGAATGTTATGCAAGCTTGACTTCACTAGTTAATGGGCACTGTGGCAGGTAAGTCAGTCAGTCTGCTGTGCAAAAAGTCATTGCTACTGTTCCAGTTCTGTCTACATGTTGTTCATGGACAGTGGAGATCACAGCATTTAACTTCTGAATTCTGATGTTCTGTGATGGCTTATTGGGCTTGAAATCTAGTAACAACCTGGTGTAAGCTCAAACCATGTTACTGTAGTCTTATATGCATTTTTTTTTAGTGCACCCACACAAGGCAGTGAACTGTGCATTTAGATCTATTTTATGTTCAGGAAAGAGATTTCTATTTGTGCAGGGAAGAAATTTCCTCAAATATGGATTTCAAAAAGTACAGCACTTATTTAACAAAAAACCATGTGTATGTTCTCGGATATTTAAACTTATCCTTTCTATAAATTAAAAAGTTTTCAAGTCAGGTTTGGCAACTCACTGAGCTGAACTGAATTGAACTGAGTAGCAAGCTAAGCCATGCACCTGTGGGAACCATGGAAATTGTATCGACCATGTTAGTAAGAGCACAGCCACCACACAGATACCAAAAAGAATACCCAAAATAGATGACTTTGATTGCTCCCTAAGCAGTTTTCACATCTGCAAAACATATTAATCCGATTTGGCTCCTCTGCGCTTACTGGAGGGAGCTATCTACCCAATATTGGAATAATGGAGCCTATTACTTTCTTGTCACCACCTAACATCCTTTTCTTCCTCCTTTCCACGTTAGTGCATACAATTGCATGAAATCCCCCATTAAGCTAATTCTTCTCTGTTTCTGAAAAGTTCGTTTGATTTTCACATCCTTGTCGCTGCCTGTTGAATAATATTGGCCACAACTACTCTATACCAGTAGAGTCCTGGATTTCTTCTTTGTTCTCTTACTCTAGCAAAGCCAGAAACACTCGGTTCACAGAACTCTAATCATCTAATATGAGTCATTTTCACATGTCCTGCTCGATATGGCGAGATATTTGGCATCTCCCATTGACAAATCATCTCACGTTGGAATGTGGAATCAAAACATGGCCCCATCACACAAGTCGATGAGAAACTTGACATCCAGCTTAATGGAATCCCTGGAAACAAATTTATCTTTTCTATCCATTCAAATCTTTTACAATAAAAATTTTGATCTTTCTACAATTAAATAAAATTTTAATAGACATATTTTAATTCTTTGGATTTTTTTTTAGGTGGGAAGTAATTGTTTCTCACGTCTTAACTTCCAGGGAAACTGGGCAAAGAGGAAGAGAGGGAGTAAAAACGAAAACTAGTGGAACACCAACTTGATATGGTGACTGCTCTGCCTGAGCTAGAAGAAACCCACAATGACTCCACCAGCAGCAGGTTTTCCTTCTTTCTTTCCTTTGGTTTTTTTCTATTTCCAGTAATTGGTGGCCTGTATTAATCAACTGAGAGAAAAGGATGTGAAAATTAAAAAAAAATTTCAGAAACAGAAAACAATTGGAATAACAGGGGATTTCATGCAATTGGACGAAGTGACCAGCAAAGGGAAGGAATAAAAAAAAAAGGCTAGTTGATGAAGAAAAAAATGGTAGGTGCAAGTATGCTGATGTGGAGTTGATAGCTCCTTCTTGTAACTGGAGAGGAGCTGAGTTCTTCTTAATGAGATTTATTTTTCATGTTTTACATTTTAATAAAGTGAAAATAAGACAAAAAGAATTCCTAGAAGCACATTTCATAAAACCAACACATTTTAAAAAAATTTGAATTCGATAGTAAGCAGCCCCTATAAGATTGTAGTAATTAAAATGTGAATATCCTTTTATCTGTTTGAAACCATTTCAGCTAAGCTTATTCAGCGAAGTAGACTTAATAATACCCAGAGATGGTTATGGTATATACTTGCTCAATTATAATTGTAGGCACACACGTAAATATGTGTATTTGTATGTGTGTGCTCAAACATGTGTTTGTATATATTTGTGTGTTGTGGTATGTATATCTTTATGTGTATAAACCAGTAGATACAAAGTGTAAAACTAATTCTGCTACAAATGGCTACAAAGGCTGGTAGTAAACCAATTAGTGGAATGAAGGATCAAGAGACCAATAGTAAGTAATAACTCTGCAAGAAGAACAGATGGGTAGAGGGGAAATCAAAGCAGTTGTTAATGTTCTGACAAACACAGGTGCAAGAACTTTGCCCTTTTTGACTGAGCTGACAGAACTTATTTAAGATAAGCATAACCTACCTTCAACAAGCTACGCCATAGCCTTGACATCCATATTCAATAAACTTGAAAAAAACCTAACATTTGTCACCCATGTAAATCAGAGAGGAATACTAAGTTACTAATATGAAGTTATTAAAGTTTTCTTTTCCTTAAAAAAAAAAACAAAGAAAGAAAGAAACACACAACAACTTATAGTTCAAAACATTAGCAATACCATAAACCACCAAGCTCATCCACTAAACAATCAAATTTTAGCAATATCATTAACTACCTATCATTAGTACCAACTGGTGACAGTTGGAAACATGAATCTTCTGTCTTTGTTTCACTCAATCAGGAAGCAAGATACCCTTAGCTCTTTACAGCAAAGAAAGTGCAAGTCTACTCTTCCTTCTCCATCCTCTCATTCTTAGGCCCTACGGTATCTGTTTGCCTTTACTGGAAATATACATATCATCAATGAGGACATTCTCTACCTACTTATTTGGGATTAAGGTGTAGTCTGATGATGACAATCATGATGGAGACGAACATTTTTATTGTAACTCCAAAAAAAGACAGCCAATTCCTTGCCTATCATCTTCCCATGTAATTGTTTTGCTTGATCCTTTCACGGAATTAAGTTTTGCAATTTTAAAACTTGAATCATGATGATGTTTGACCCAATGGAAAGAAAGTAGCTCAATGACCGAATGCCGCAGTCACTTGGGTGAATAGAATACCAATAGATCATTTTCTCTTCCTTAAGAAACACAGCATTTACAACTCATTGGGGCTGATATTTATGCCGAATGTAAAACAAACCTCAACTTCCAAAAGATGGACACAATTAGTACATTTTAGACTAGCACATTAAAAATTTTATCACATATCTTGCATATGAATACCCTCTAGCATAGACTAAATTGTTTGTTTTATGACATGATTGGTTGCATAAATTTTGGATGAATTGCCAACTCATTTTAACTTAAGTCAATTGACTTATTTTTATTTTTACATTTTTTTTTACCTAAAACCAATTTCATTTGAAAGCCAATATTATGTAGATGCAATAATCCATTTGAAAGTAAATTTAAATGATGTTATTAAATTTTTATAAATTTTTCTTTTTTAATGTCATAAAAATTTAGTAAAATTACAAAAATTGTATTTTCAATGGATTATTGCAACTACATAATATTGGCTTTTAATTAGAATTAGTTCAGGGTGAAAAAGATATAGGAATAAAAAGACGTCATTTTGAAGTCAATTAACTTAAGTTAAAACGAACTGGGTGTTAAGCTCCTCCTTCACATATATCCCCAAGCCCCTACTTCTTGTAATAAGATTTGGTTTACATGGATCAGAAGGTAAAGCCCATAACTGAGTTGATCACACGCACAACAATACAGTGCCAGCATAGCTAACTAAATGCCTTAACTTCAGTCTGCAAGCAAAGCTATATATGCAGCTGACAGCAACGGGGAAACAAATGCCTTAACTTCAATGGTGTGACGCCACCAAATTCATGCTAGTAAACTTAATTTTCACAAGGAGAACTTTGACCATATACCTAACCATGCAAAAAAGAAAAAAACTAATTCGACAGAAAGAAAACATCTCCCCAGTTTAAGAAAATTTATGGTGGAGATCATTCTCAAGTCTCACATATGATATATCCCTCGTCAGAGAGCAACAGTTCCCTCCTCAAAGATTCTAGAATCAACTAAACAGTTCAGCCAGTCCAACATGCTTTGACGCTTTATGCTACATCTAGATAGACGAACTGGAGGGTGTTCCAAGCGTACATCTAATATCAGTCTACCCTACCGTTCTCCGCTGAAATCAAAACTATTTTCCGCAAGTAAACTCCAACAGTAACATAATCATAAGATAAAAAATCAGAGGAAGAAACGTACCCAGAAGCATCAGAAACCTTCCTTGAAATCTTCATCTTCCTCTTGGTGCCTTTGTAGAGCTCCTCTAAGCTGCAAACCAACACATTCTCCACAGACGCCGCCTTCTTCATTTCTCCATTACTATGACCCCAATGATTATAATTCCAATTGTTCCTTGACTGCCCCTCTCTAAATCCTCTATTCCCCCTCCCAGCCCCGTCACTAGTCCCCTCCGATCCAAACAACTCCTCGTAAATATCCTCGGCGTCCCTCGGATTGAACCGGAACGACGGATTCTGAGGCTGCCTCTGGTAATAATGTGCCCCACCGCCACCGCGATTGTACGAGGAAGACGAAGCGTAAGAGGACGGCGGGAATTGGCCGGATTTGAGGCCTTCCTCGCCGTAGAGATCGTAGATCTGACGCTTCTGAGGATCGGATAGGACGTCGTAAGCCTCTGAGATGAGCTTGAACTTCGCCTCCGCCTCGGGCCGCTTGTGGGAAGGGTTTTTGTCGGGGTGCCATGTCATGGCCAGCCGCTTGTATGCCTTTTTGAGATCGTCCTCCGTCGCATGGCGGTTCACTTTCAAGATGTTGTAGTAGTCGACTCCCATAATTCGCCGGAGGTTACACGATAACGGAGACGGCGAGGCTGTGACTGCGGTTGTGGCGAGGGAGCGGGAGTGATGTTACGTTTATTTTTTAAAGAGTAGTGCAAGTTTGTCGGCAAAATTAAAAAAAAAACTGAAATGAAATCGTGTGGGTCCCGCGAGATTTACGTGCTGCTAAACATGCGAAGCGAAACTTTTGAGAAAATAACACCTTTTATTATTTTTTCATTTAAATTCTAAAATTTTTCAACGCTGTCTTTGAATCTTAATATTTTCAAAACGTGTTAATTGTTATTCCTAAATCGTTAGCCATCTATTCTGAAGTTAATATTAAGACTAATTATTTACACATTAATGCTCTAGGACAACTTTGATGTAAGACATGCTTAGTCTTCAGAGATGTTCCACCAGAGTAATGTCTGCAATACTTGAAGAACATGTGTTAGGGGTTCTCCGGAGTGTTTTTTGGGGAGTGACCTCAGACGCTCAAGTTAATATATGAGAGATTATAAAGAGTGGTAAGTAGAAAGAATGTTTCTTGTCTGTATTACTTGGGAGCCTCCTGGGTTTTTATAGGAGGCTTAAAGGAAAGGCCGTCATACTCAAGCTGAGCAGATTAGGACACTTGGTTGGTCGGATATGTTGGATGTTCAGTCCATACCTCGGGGAGAGGTATATCCAGCTGTCTGTAGGTGGTTATGCTTAGAGCGTAAAGGCGTGTGCAAGGTTGCTATCAGTGGTCCCCATAGGCTGTGTATTTATCATCTTCCCCCAAGACTCCTCGGGAGCTTATAAACCCCTTCGGAGGTGGTGTTCATTCCCGAAGGTGGTCGGGGGAGCCTTTTGAAGGTACAAATGTGTTTGAGAGACATCTTACCTATTGATAGCCGAAGTGCTTATCACCCTTCAAACCTATAGGCTCAGGTAAGGCACCGCCCTCGAAAAGAAAAACACCGACTTCGGAAAGGAGGGTGTCTGGCCCCTTTTACATCAGACCTCGGTAATTCTTCATCATCCCTTGAGACGACAGTACCAACCTCGGGAAAACGGCCCATCATCACCCTCGGTAAGACGATCGAACCACCTTCGGCAAGGAAGGACGCCCCCGAACGGGACCACCCTCGGCGAGGATATTCCTGGATTACTGAAATGATCTCGAGAGATAGTTCCCCTACTCCGTAGAGCTCTCTTCTACCGAAGGGACCTCGGGAGTACGGCAGAAGCAATTAAGGAGCTTCTAACACATCCCCGACACGCCGCCCTCGCGCGGCCTAGGCTCCTGGCCAGGCGGCCTATGGCCAGCTAAATGTTCCCCTTCTCCCCGAAGGTACGGATCGCATCTGACTGAACACGTGTCATAATCTAGGTCGGCCATGTCAAATGAACTTCTACTGTGCACCTCCCTATAAATATTCGGTAAGCACCCCAGGTAAAAGGATTGGACTCCAAAGGGGAAATTCTTTCATTTACTACTTGCCCTCCAATCCTAAACACTAACTTGGGCGTTGGAGGCTCCTCCCCAGAAAAACACTCTAGGGACCTCCTAACACCTCTTTTTCTGAGTCCTTGCAGTCCTCCTCCCACTAGCCCTTCCTCACCTAGGCGTTCTCTCACCGGCAGTCTTTGCTCCAGGCTCACCATGTCACACAACAATGATGCAGCAGGGCATCATTTGGCACCGTCTGTAGGAACTGTCTCCCAGGTCACCGTCATAGAGACTCGACGCTCAAAGGACAAGGGGCTCCAAAAGTCCACCTCCGCGCCGGAGGCTCAGCCGGCGACCCAGCAGCCCACTGCAGAAACTTTTACGCCGGAAGGCAATCACCTTCTTACGGTAGCGATGAACTTCTTGTGAGACTTCCAGTGCTCCATCATTGCCGAAATGACGCAGCAGCTCGACCAGAGGGGGCCCCAGCCTCCACCGGGCCAAAGGACATCCCCTTCGGCAGTAGCTTGAGATAGAGGCTCGAGGTCTACCCACCAGAGTTCCGGGAGTGAGGACTCTCTAGATGCATCTTCAATGGAGGACGTTGTTGGGTTTCGGGAGCCAAACAGTGCAACGGAATTTAACCGAAACCCTCCAGGATCCAAGTGAAACGGGGTAAACCAGGTGTTCAAAAATTTTCGTACCTAATTTTCGGTTGAGATCGCTCACTCAACTGTAGAGTCGAATCACAAAACCTAAACAGTTGACGTGTTCAGGCTCTCTATGGTATCCACACGAGCCTCTCGGGATCACCACGCTTCCACCACATCCCGTCAGATGCGTTTCTCTTGCGCTCGCAGTGCTAGCTTACGTCCTGCAAGGAATTGCAAGAGAAGAGTGTGGCTGTCCTTTTTGGAGGCTAGGGCAAGGAGACCTGCGAATTTCTCACTTAAAAGTTGTATTTATAGTGAGACTCAACTTCTAGGCCTAATGGATTTCAAAGCCCTAATCCAATTAGTATTTAATTTCGGGCTTACTAATGGCTCAACTCTTGGGCCCATTATTAATACGAAATTAAAGTAAAACCATAACCCAAATAATTAGCCCACGCACTCTAATGATCCAAATAGCTCTATGTGTGCGACCCAATAGGTTCTTGCCATGTTGGCAATGATCATAAATCACATTTATGATCATAAGCAATGAACGGTGTCTAGCAACACATCATTGCTACCCAAGTGACAAGATTGTCGGTGAATCGACTAAACGTTTATGATCATCACCGATATATGCCATTGTCCCTTTGTCCAAGATATCAAGACTAAGCATGAGACATGGAATGTGTCACTCTCGTATAGCCCAATCTTTGGTTTCTTGATTACCGAGTAGACCAACTTAAACTGATGACATTGATATCGTATATCAACTCATCGGAGCATGGCCATGCATTTTCTAAGTCTCACTCTATCAAGGGGCCCGAAGATATCACTCCCGTTACATAAGAGGGACAAATCCCATCTTGATCATACAAATCCCTCCACATGATATGTGACATACCCAATGATCTCCTTCAAATTCACTCAGTTACGAGCAACAAAGGAAAGTATCAAAGTATGTGACTCACATGTAGGGAACCTTGATGATCTTAGGTCGAAGGACTACATATACCATGATCACTATGAGAATCACTTATAACACTCATATAACGATCCATGTAGTGTTCTCATGGTGGGTCGGTCCAGTACACAAGTTCTCCAACTTGTACCAATATGTAGACTACATATCTCATATTAGTCTCCACATATGCTAGTCATTATGTATTATTGCAACCCGCTCCACAATAATACTAGACCAGGGACGTTTAAAAATATCATTATTCTAGGGTTACAATTATGTTTGTTAAGTTATGCAGAAACAAAACAACAAACATAATTGCTGGATTAATGCCTTAATAAAATATCATGACTCAATGTGCGAAAATACAATCATCTCATGATTGGCCTTTTGGGCACAACACTAACAGACGTGCCCCCTAGGACACGACCTGTCATGGAACAAGCGCTGAAGGAAGCCAGGGCTTCCTCTCGATGGAGTTCATTCCCTAGGACACCAGGGCTCCGGGAGTGAGACTCTCTAGATGCATCTTCAATGGAGGACGTGCCCCCTAGGACACGACCTGTCAAGGAACACGCTCTGAAGGAAGCCAGGGCTTCTTCTCGACAGAGTCCATCCCCGTACCAGAAGTCTTCGTCTCCTCGTCGCCGAAGTTATTCTCCGAGAAGAAGAAGAAGTTCGCCATTGCAGGTGGCCACCAGGCAGCAAGGGGAAGCTGATACGACCACCCTTATGGAAAAGATCCTCGGAAGACTGGAAAAGGTTGAGAGGCAGATCTCCCGAAAACCAGTATGGTCGAGGTTGTCTGACACCTATACCGGGGAAGAGTCACCCTTCGTGCGGGAAATAGTGGAGGCACCCATGCCCAGTGGCTTCAGGGTGCCACGATTAGAAACTTACGACGGGCGTAGCGACCCTCAGGCGCACCTCACAAAGTACAAACGGAGCATGGTGCTCCATGGCGTCGATGACGCCACCCTCTGCAAATGTTTTGAGGTGACCCTCTCTGGTCCAACGACGGCGTGGTATAACTCCTTGGCGCATGGAACCTTGTTAAGTTTCCATGAGCTGTCTACTGCTTTCACTTAGCAGTTCATTGGCAGCAGGCAACGGCCAAGATGCCAGTACAAATGTTCGACATAGCACAGCAGAGTGGGGAGACCATCCACGACTACATTGAAAGGTTCAATCGAGAAGCATTGAACGTGCCAGACTTTCGGCCCGAGATCTGCACCCTCGCAATGACAATAGGACTTCGGAAAGATTCCCAGCTCTTCTACGAGTTCTCTAAGGACCCTTCAGACACCTTGGGTGAGTTTTACCGAAGGGCCGAACAACACATGACGGCCGAAGAACTCAGGATGGGAAGACCAAAGCTGGAACGCCTTCGTCCGAAGGACCAAGTCACCAGCCTCAGCACCAGAATGAGGTTGGAGGAAGGCCCCAAAAGCAAAAGGGCAAAAGGCTGATGACGTTCACTCCTCTGAATGCCACAAAAGCCAGCATTCTTATGGCCTTGGAAAGGCAAGGGACTACAGTCCTAAGGCCAAAGGCCATGACCTCGGAAAATAAGAAAAATATGAAGAAATTCTGCCAATACCACCGAGACCATGGCCACGACACTGAAGACTGCTTCCAGTTAAGGAAGTACATTGAGTCCCTAATAAAACAAGGCCAACTTCGCGCGGTACCTCTGGATGCCTTCTCCAAAAGGAAGAAAGGAGGAACAGGGAAAATGGGACAAGGAGGACTATGATTCCGACAGACGTCAGGACCGAAGTCCTCGAAAGAATCCACCACCATCGACAGGGGTCATCCAAACCATCACCATAGGGATGCCCTCAACCGAAAGGAAAAGGAAGATAAGGGAGATCTCCATAATGGAGCACAGGAACTCGCCGAACAGGTTTGTTCGCAGAGACGGGTCTACGATAAAATTCCCCCTCGATGACCCACTCCTCGTCACGGCAAAGATTGGGAGTTGGGATGTTAAAAGAGTACTTCTAGATGACGGCTCCAACACTGAAGTCATCTGCTCGCATCTACTGCCTAAGCTAGGCATCTCAAAAGGTGACCTAAACACAGTCAATTCCCCCACCTTTAGGGTTGGGCCGTCCGAGCTCCCAGTTCTTGGATGCATCAATCTACCTCTGATGTTGAAGGGGACCTCGATTCAGAATCGGGAAGAACTATTTGCCTCTATTATGATGAGATTCATCGTCAATGATGTTCCTGATGGCGTGGAGCCTCATCGTTTATAGTCATGGTGACTGGTGGAGAGACTTCTGGGAGGAAGAACGCCTGGAGGATGGATCGCCCAAGGGAGTTGATGGCGTGGAGCCTCATCGTTTATAGTCATGGTGACTGGTGGAGAGACTTCTGGGAGGAAGAACGCCTGGAGGATGGATCGCCCAAGGGAGTGTGCCTGAAAGCTCAGAAACAAAGGGTTAGGAGGCCCCCGGAGTGTTTTTCCGGGGGGGGGGGAGCCTCCGACGCCCAAGTCAGTGGTTGGCTGAGAAAAAGGCAAAGGTAATAGCACACAGGGCTGAAGAGTCTTGCCTGGTAATTTTCTCAGAGTGTGGGAGCAGTGTTTTGCCAACCAACCTCCTGCCAAGTATTAATTCCTGGTATTTATAGGAGTGCCTAGCCCGTTCAGATCGCGACACGTGTTCGGTCGGATGTTCCTGAATTTCTGGGCGTAGGAGACAGATAGCTGGTAGCAGGTTGCCTTGAGCCATGTGCTGAGATGGGCCATGATGTGATTCTGATGGCGTCCGTGTGTCAGAGCGCCTTTTGAGGCGGCTTGTGACATCTGTGAAAGGACGTGTCAGAGGCTTCCTTAAATGCTTCCATAAATGCTCCTGCCGTACTCCCGAGGTCCCTGGGTGAGGTCGTCCTTTGGTACGGACAGAGCCTCTTCGGGAAACAAGCCCTCAGTTCGGGGGTTCCCAGTTTCAGGGAGTTCCGCCTTCGGGGATATCATGTTCGGCTCGCTATGTCTGGTGCCGCTTTTCCGAAGGCGATCTGTTCACAACCTTGGGGGGGCAAGTAGTGTCCTCGGGTTTTCCTGGCGTACCGGGCTCGTAGCTCTTTGGCTATCTCCCAAGGTGCATGATCACACCTTTTCTCGGGTAGCGCCAGTTTCTTCTGGCCATTCTTGTGGCAGGGAGTTCGGCCAGATAGAGGCGATAGCGTTTGGCTATCAGTTCCCTTGTCATACAACGCTATCCTCGGGAGGCAAACTCAAGGCAATCTTCACATCTGCCCCGATGTGAAGTACTTAACGATCACCTTCGCAACCAAAGAAGGAGATGCAGAGATCTTCATCGACCAAGTCGAAGTCAGGAAGGTCTTCACCAGGGCTAGACAAAGCCCGCCCAAGGTCCAAGTACAGACTTCGGCTATGAAAAAAGCTATCACAACAGGCGAAGCGGCCACAAGAGAGAGAGTAGAAGAGCTGGAAAAAGTCAAGACGGAAGACGTAGAGTTGGTCCCTGGTCGAAACACCCGAGTAGGGAAAAATTGGCCAATGGTGACAAAGACAGGCTTGTATCTTTCTTATTAATGAACAAAGATCTATTCGCCTACTCTCCGAAAGACATGCCTGGGGTCGACCCCAACATAATCCACCATAGTCTAAAAGTTCACCCGGGCGCTAAACCAATTCGGCAGAAAAAATGGAATCTATCATCTCATAAGAATTCCTTCGTTAAAGCCGAGGTTAGGCGCCTGATTGAGGCAGGGGTAATAAGAGAAGTCAAATACCCCGAATGGCTTAGCAACGTGGTCATCGCCACAAAGGAAGGGAGTGAAAAGCTCCGAATGTGCATCGACTTTCGGAACCTGAATGATGCTTGCCCAAAGGACTCCTACCTTTTGCCAGCCATAGACCAATTGGTTGACTCGACTGCCGAATATGGTCTTCTCAGTTTCCTCGATGACTTTAGTGGGTATCATCAAATTCGGATGAACCCTGAAGATGAAGAGAAAACCGCCTTCATCACCGAGGTGGGTACCTACTGCTACGCCAGAATGCCCTTCGAGCTTAAAAATGCAGGGGCTACCTATCAGAGGTTGATGAATAAAGTGTTCGACTCTTAGATTGGGAGAAACATGGAGGCATATGTCGATGATATGATAGTTAAGAGCAGAATGCCTAGTAATCATATTGACGACTTAAACGAAACCTTTCAACGACTTCGAGATTTGGCATTTGCCTTAATCCCGAGAAGTGCATGTTCGGAGTAAGTGCAGGGAAGTTCCTTGGGTTTATGGTATCGGAAAGGGGGATAGATGCCAACCCCGAAAAAGTCAAAGCCCTGCTAGGTTTCCGAACACCTACACCCATCAAAGATATACAAAGGCTTATAGGAAAAATCACTTCCCTTAGTAGGTTCATCTCTAGGTACGGCGACCGATGTCGGCCGTTCTTCAAGGTGCTTACTAAAACACCCAGGAGCGAAGGCAACTCCGAAGTTGAGGAGCACGCTTGGAACCCAGAATGTCAGAAAGCTTGGGACGAGCTTAAAAGTTACCTAACCCGTCTGCCAACACTTTAGCAACCACGGGAAGGAGAACCTTTCATCCTCTACCTCACCGTCACTGAACAAGCTGTGAGTTCAGTCCTAGTGAAAGAAGAGGGTGGGAGGCAGTGGCCAGTATATTATGTGAGCAAGTCCTTGCATGGTGCCGAGGCCAGGTATCCATTGCTCCAAACAGCCATCTATCCCTTAGTGCTTGTGGGCAGACGGCTACGGCCCTACTTTCAAGGACATCCCATCATTGTCCGAAGCAACCTACCTCTA